>JAOUQT010000022.1:15065764-15082334 GCA_025769995.1 Xyliphius kryptos
GGTTTGGGGGGTCAGGGGAGCACCAGGTATCTGGTTGATTGGGAGGGGTATGGACCAAAGAAGTGGTCCTGGGTACCTGCCCGCCTCATCTTAGCCCCTGCCCTTATTGCTGAGTTCCGAAGGAACCAAGCATTGAGGCTTGGGACCTATGGGGCTGTCCCTAGAGGGAGGAGTTCTGTTAGGGTTCCTGGATCTTCCCACACACTAAGCTCTGGCACCAGACGCTATTGAAGTTACAGAGCTTTGGTGTGACTGTCTTTTACCCAGGAGGCCCTAATCAGGGCTAACTTGCACCAGCTGCAAATTCCTCATTTAAGGAGCTGCTAGGTAGCTGGTCTCTGCGGCAGTCTTGAATTTCAGTGACAATATTTTTCCACTAGTTGTCCCAGGGTTGAAAGGTACTAATGGGCCCGTTCAGAGGGGTTAGCAATTGTACCGTCTGGCAATGGGAGGTATTTTAGGCTGGTCTCTGTGGCAGTCTTGAATTTTGTTGACTATATTGTCCCACTAGTTGTCCCAGGGTTGACTAGGCCCGTTCAGAGTGGTCATGCGTAGTACCGTCTGGAGACGGGACAGGTTTCAAATAGGGGAAGTTGTATTCTCTTTGGCATGCTGGAGCCCTATTAATCACTGGCCTACTCTGTAGGCCAGGTGCCGTCTCGAGCTATGTCTACCCCATCGTCCTTCTGGTGATCTTTCTGGCAGATGGATACTTCTTCCCATGGCAATATAGTAAGGCGCTCTCCCCTGAATAAGTGGACCTGGGAATTATTTTTTTTTTTCGAATTATTTTTTTGTTTCTCTAAAGACCTAATGCGGTTTGGAAATTAGGTTTGTTCCTTTAAGACATTTTTTGTTGTTTTTTTTTCCTGTTTTTAAGAAAGGAAAATAAATATTTTTGTTCATCTGCATCTTTGTGTCCTCCCCTCTTACCCCATAAATCATTGTCTTTTGTAACATTTATGAGCCAGTATACATGCCTTTACCACTGGCAGTGGTCCAAGTGTCTGGCAAGTGGTTAAGCAAAATATCTGTATTATGAATAAGATTACAAAATTTAAAAAAGTAATAACAATACTTTAAATATGAATTTAAATGTGTTAACATAAGCCAAAAAATAAAAATATTAAAACAGATTAATTACCCAATACATGTCAAATATTCTAGCATGCAATGGCTGCAAACATTTGGGACAAGAATGGCGCATGAGAAAGCTTGTGTCAGGCAGTGAGTTAGAAACACAATGTTTAATCTCCTCAAAAGGAATGCAGCAGGAAGAGGACTTTTTAGGATCATAATGCTAAACCTGCTTAATTATATTAGGTTGTGCAAGTTAAGTGTCAGATCTAATACACATTATGTAGCTTATTGCCGAAAAAATGTAGAAGTCAAGAATTAACTATATAAAAATGGAAGTGGTTAATGAAGGATGGGATCTGTAATAAGATAAAACAATTGTTTAATGGAGTCTGCCTGGGCTTCAACTATTCATTACACATGATAAGGACAGCACAAAATGTAGCAACAGTTTAAAAGAACAACAAACTGTATATAACCACAGCCTGAAATAGTTTCATATACTTTTACTCTGTGAAATAGAGCCTTATCTTTGTTTTCGTAGAGTCTAACACAAAATTTCCAAGTAATGGTGTCTGTTTTGTCAGTCATGCTATAATGTAAGTCCTTGACCTGAAGTCATTTGACTCAAAATATTTTCTTCTTTCCTGTTCACCCAGGCCACAGTCTTTATGCTGCTATGATTGTTAATATCCCTCACTGCTCAGAGACTCTGACCCAGGATGCTCCGACAGAATGGCGGCAATCCAGCACCCATTCTACTCACCACAAAATGTTTTGTTTTTTCATTGGCCTGTTTGGTAGGCAGGGCTAGAAACAGCAGTGTGGGCACTCAATAAAGTGGTTTGGTTTAATCAAGACCCATCCTACCCAAAACAACTCCCCCAACCCCTACATTATAATGACTGACTGTGGCAGGCTGACTGAGTTCTGGCTCAGGGACGGTGGGCCACAACGAGACTCGCTAACCACATTCCCATGGCTCTGCTAACACAGCCCCATCATTATGCTTTAATATCCTATAATATAGCCCCTCTATGCCCCCTCAAAAAGGCTGAGGTAGGGGGATTCTGTCCTTGCCACAAATAACAGAGGACACCTAATATTCCCCTCACTAAATGTGTGCCCAGACCAGTGCATGACTTCCATAATGGCTCACATCCATTCCATCTGAGCCTGCTAAATCGTGGCTAGCAAGAAATGCTATCAACAAAGTTGTATTTTGCACTAACAAAAAACTCACAGCTTGATAACATTTACTATAGGCTTAAAGCTTTTCCTGAAAACTGGAGCAACAGGATGAGCATTTTTTTCACATTTGTAATGCTTCAAAATATAAATTTTGAAAAATGTTTATTTATGTTAAGAAAATATACAAATAATTATCGATGTAAACTGTTATTACACAGTCGTGAATTCAGGTTCAATAATTAAACCTTGCCCAGGCCTAGGTGAGTTTTCATGCATGAAAACATGGGTCCATGACTATCTTAGTTACTGTCATTCGCATGTGCACATATATAAGAGACCATACATAAATGGGGTACTTCAGTGGGTTTGTGTGGCAGCAAAACCAAAGATAGCTAAAATATATCGGGTATCATGAAATGAAGAGCTCTATTCAGAAACACTGAGGCTGATAAGAGTACATCTCATGAATTCATTCTCTGTTTAACATGCATGTGTGTAAGAAGAAAGGGATAGTGAAAAAAAGCACTCTTTCCCTCCTCTGGTGAGTGTGAGAAAGCAGTGGGCGATTAGAGCTGGCTCAAGAGGTTTGGTTTTAGCAACACCCTGAAGGCCAGCACATTGTAATTAGCCAGATCAGCTCAAATGAAAGAAAACCAAGCATGAGAAAAGGGGCTTGAAAATCATTAAAAGGCATCAAAGGCCTCTTATCACAATTAAGACCAGAACTTTCAAACAATCAGCATTTGGCTGAGGGCATTTGATTTGCTAATAATACCTTTTTAATTCAAACATGGTTTCTTTTTAGAGCACTAATAAATAGTTAGTAGTAAAACATGGTAAAATATTTAGCATCTAAAACTATGCATGTCCAAATAAAATTTGTTTTACTTTTACATTTAGTCATTATGTAGACATTTTTATCCAAAGCAACTTAGAAATAAGAGGACAGCACATCAGTAAGTTAAGAAGAAACTATCAAAAATTTAGTATTATTAATTCTGATAATTTGGTGATCTTGTTCAATGTAGAAATTCCCCTTCTTTTTTCTAATAGACAAATAATAAGTACTTGTAAGAAGCTCGGCGCTTCTTCCCTGTTTTTGGTTTAAGTTAATTATCTTTAATTTATGTTTAATTAGTTAATTAACTCTCCCTTTGTGTTCATTGGTTGTCGTTCGTCATGTGACAGAGTCTCCTTGGTTATTTATGCTTTCCCCTTCCTTCTAGGCTCTGTCGATGGTTATTATTTGTAGCGTTTGCGTGTTTTGTTTGCTCTGTGTCTGCGTGGTCCGCGACACTTAATAAATATCCTTCCTATTTACCGTCATCTGGCAACCTGCTCCTTCCTGCTCGCCGCTGCGAGCTCCCCTTTCGGCTCTCTACGCGCAATCGTAACACAGTGTGTTGCTGAATAGTACCTCATAAATGTAAATGTAAAGTAAAATGTCTGAAAAGACTCGCAGTACTATTCAAACACAACAGTACAATTCAATTACTGCCAAATTACAAAATGCAGTTTATGAAAAAGTTCGGGACAACAATATATTTTAAATTACATATTTATACAAATTTAAAGTGGCCAGAAGTGTGGGTTATTGTGAACACTGTTACGGCTAGACATGTGGCTCAGCCAATCTGATTTAAGGATCAGAACTACCTGTTTTCAAATAATTAATACAGTGCATAACCATTTTTTTGTTTTGTTTTGTTTTTTTTTTACAAAAGATGGATGAAAATGCATTTTATAAAACGTATTAAATCTGATTGGCTGAGCCGTTTGTCCAGCCGTGATATTAACAATAACACACACCTCTGAGTCTTCACATTCATATCAATGCATTATAAACCATACATTAGTATTAGTTAGTACATTAGTATTAGTTTTTTATACACCGTGGTCTGTGTGACCACTGAATTTTTTGATAGAGAAACCTGTAACGTGTTATTTAGTGATCAGCGTTTATTAAAAAAAGGACTAGATTATGTCACAGAAGATCAGATTTAATAAATGCATTTATGAATCAAACTTTGTTTTCCAATTAATGTTTAAACATGTTTACACACATCATATTGATATTATTACATACAAGGCAATAAAATGAAAAAACACCCTATTATTCTGATGATTTGCACTGAATGCTGTCAGCCATGTGGGAGGAGTCTGAAAAGTAGCTACTGATGCCATTTCACAAGCAGGCTTCCAAATGATCATCAGTGAGGGTGGACCCATATCTGGACCTCATTTTCTGGCACATTTTCTTATGTTTGGATTCAGCCAGCGAGAGCTAAATTGCCCAGCAGAGGGCCTTGACTTCATTTGAATGTCAGTTTGCAGGACTGGCTGAAATGAGCACAATAAATTCAGCTCTGTCATAAAATGGAAAACACTGGTCTATCTTGTCTTAGGGACTGCTTTAAATTACTGAGCCGTGTGCATTAGCGATTCTAGAACACCCACAGAACCTAGGCATAATTTCATATAAAACACTATTGATACACTACTTAATATGATGTGCTTCTGAGAACAGGACCTGGTACCAACCTTCCCATGGAACTGTGGTACTCTGTATCCCTCAGCTTGGTAAAGTCCAACTGTAGTCCACATGCACTGATAACGGCAATCATCCCGACACGTCCATCCTGCACAGGACCACAAACACGCAGCTGAATTAAAAGACTTCCTTCATGAAAATATATCTGCTTTCAGTAAATGTTAATCGCAACATTTTGTTAAAAATTAACAAATTCTTAATTTTGGCTCCATGTTAGGGCCCATATTCCGCACTCCGGAGCCGAGTGGGATTTTCAACAGTGAAAATTAAAAGATTTTCTAAATATCACCTCCATCAAGTTCTGTGTTCTTATTTCCTCTGTGTATTGTTTTGCACCTGCAAAAACGTGAGCAACAGGAGATAACCATCGGCTATTAACTGTGTCTTAATTAATTTAAAATAATGTGTAAATTAAACCTTTACATAGGAGCCTATGAAATCCTGTCTCTGGTCCTACAGGAAACCTACCGCCCGACAGGCACTTAATTCTAGAGGGCCAGCAAAATTTATTCTGAAGGCATAAGCCGAACATTTCAAAACATGGCAATGATATATTTAATTGTTTATAGTTTATAGTTTAATTTGTTTGGTCTTTCAGTTTTTAAACATAAAACGCTGATGGCCTGACGAAATTTCCTCTAACTCAGGCATGTCCAAAGTCCGGCACTTGGAGCAAGCATAGCCTGCTTTTAAATTACAAATGGCCCTTAACTTTAGTCTCATAATGTGTTATTTATGGCTCGCTAGTGCTGCCAGAATAAATTAATCATAAAACTTTTTTTATGTAAATCCTACTTTTACCACATGATGACAGCACCACTCTAGTACTATCTGTCTTTGCCTTTCAATACTGCGGCACATCGAGGACTTATAGTCATATTTCAAGAGGCAGCTAGGGGGCAGAAGAGTGGCTTTTGATTATAATTTTTTTTACAATAAACGTGCAGACACTGCACAACATGCTTGATTTTACATTCAAATTTCTTTAATTTAAGGTACGTTATACAGTTTTTTCAATGTTATCTGACTCCAGATATGAAAGAATTGTGTCATTAGAGTTGTTCACGCCTGAGGCTTATATTAAGTTACACTGCCATACCGTATGCTCCCCCTGGTGGCTGACAACTACTGTACTATAATAAATATAAATATAATATTTTGGGGCAGCACGGTGGCTTAATGGTTATCACGTTCTCCTCTCAACGCCGGGGATTCCCAATCCCAATCTGGGCGGAGTTTACATGGGTTTCCTCCAGGTCCTCTGGTTTCCTCTCACAGTCCAAAAAATAGGATTCAAGGTAAATTGATTGCTCCAAATTGCCCCATATAGCCTGTGTGAGTGAGTGTGTGTGATTAAGTGTGCACCGCCCCCTCAACAAGCAACCCTAGTAGACTTGACTTTGAACAACGCTTTATTTTACCCAAGATTAAATTACAATGGGCAGCTAAAGAAAACTATTATTAAGCGGAAGATAATTAATGAATACATGTAAAAATCTTATCCATGCAAAGATTAAACATTCTCGAAAATAATACCTAGCGCATCTTTGGGTGCAAAAGTTAATATAAGACACTATCTTATTTTTTGTGGAAACTTTACTAATTCCCCGATCTTAGCTGTCAAAATTGAAACAGAGGCACAATATCGACCAATCAGGGTGAAGTAGGTGTGGCATATCGGAATACGGGTGGAGTAAAAACTACTTCGCAGCACGTGATAACAGGCAGATAAAAAGCTGACAGCAGCACAAAAAAAAGATTATTATTATTAATAATAAAGCGGAGATATTAGAGATGTGTGTAAACTTAATACGAGCAGATAAAGAGCGCTGCTCACCCGTCAGCTTCATGTACGGAGGCTGGTCGGACTGGAAGAGGCGCAGCCGGGCTCCAGTGCAATTGGTGCGGGAACACAGCTTGACACAATCCCTGTACACCGGCTCTTTATCTCCGGGAGAACCGCAGCACAGAGCCGGCAGCAGCAGAAGCAGCAGCGGCGGCGGCAGCGCCATCACACCGCGGGCCATGCTGGTCACCCCGAGACCTACCCGCCCCTGTCAGGCCATCCGAGCTGCACTCACGCAAACCGGCCCCTTATCGGTACATCCCGCTCAGAACGTACCCTTTACAGGGTTCTAACATCTGCCTTCAAAGCCCACTAACATCTGCCCAAACAGCACTGTTGACATGCCACAGAGGTAGACTGAGTATTCATCAGGGACCGGAGTCGACTCCTGTGAGCCGACTCACTAAGACGTCTAAGTCCTGCCCCTGAAATCTAAAAACGATTCCGATTATTAGTTAATCGCTGACAAACCAGTATGGCTTAAACACACCTGTTGCTCGATTGATGAACAAATCTTTAAAATTTGTTCGTTTAGTTTTATTCGGATGGGCTTTCCGACTCCCATAGTTCTTTCTGGTGATTCAGAATCGGAATCAATTTCTAAATGTATAGGTTTCACAAGAAAAACCCGGAACTACTGAAGATTCAAAGTGGCTTAACTGGCATAAGAATATGCAGAACTATATGACAAGCAAAGCATTATAACAATACCATAAAATATATTAGAGGCAAGCAGGGGGTGAAAAATTGGGGGCTGAAATGCATACTAAGATGGTTTGGAAATGTGCAAAGGAGGGACAGTGGATACATCATACATTGGTAGGAGGATGTTGGAGATGGAGTTTCCAGGCAGAAGACAGAGAGGAAGGCTAAAGAGGAGATACATATATGTTATAGAGTAGGATATGCAGAGAGTTGTGGTTAAGAGTCAGGGATGCAGAGGACAGCTAGGGCGAGGTGGAAAAGACTGACTCGCTGTAGCTACCACTAAAAAGGTAGAAGCTGAAAGAAGAAGAATTGTAAATAAAGAAAATGAAAATGAAAAATATAAAATAGGTTTAATGTTGTGAAATTAAAATGTAAGGTTTGACAAATTTACAAACACACACATAAATATAATATAATATAAGGCTTATATCATCTCTATAATGATTGACGCCAAGGAAGAGTGGAGGGGATGACGCAGGGTGCTTGGCGTGTGTCATCTCCACTGCTATAGTATATTGTATGTTTCTGAAAATGAAAGTCAGCATCTGACATATAATACACAGTAATACTTTTTTCCTTTGTGTTCTAATATTGACAATAAATTGCCTTTGAAAATGTATCACAGAAAATGTGTTTTTACTTATTACCCACATATAAACATATACATTTGAAATTTTTAAGTTAAAATGTCTGTATTTCCCACAAAATCACCGTTAAAACTTCTTCACCTTCGATAACCTGTTTGAAAGGTTAGTTTCAGGTTCTGAATGAGTAACTCCCGGTAAACCAGTTTATCCTGAAAGTGCTGATTCCCCTGTGAGACGTTACGACAACATGGTCACAAAAAGGTTTAAAGATTTTGAAGCTCACATATGTTACTGATTTAGTTGTAATATACAACTTTGTGTCTCTACATTTTAATTTAATGATCAGAAAGAAGACTTCTTGGTCCTACGGGTGATTGTAAATTAACCTGTTCTACAACCAAACTACTAACAAACTGGTATATTTTATGTTAATCAGTGAAAATGGAAATATTTATTGGACTCTGTGATGTAGATCAATGCTTCTCAAAGCTTCTTCTGAGCTGGAAAAGTTAATCACAGGATCAGGTTGGTATTTGTTGTCCTTGTTGTTGGATGAGAAGGCCTGGCCTGCTGTCAGCTTCCCATTTCTTCTTAAAGGTGTACAGTGAGGTTAGAGTCAGGACTCTGTACTGAGTCCTTCAGATCAAACTTACGTCTTGATTAAACTGAGAGCAGACCTTTCTTGAAGTGTTGTACTAATTTTCGTGTGGTCAAAAATGTATTTGTACACTGAAGCAATAAGTTGTAAAAGATGTTGCACTTGTTCTGCTATGACGTAAGCAGTGAGACGCAATGCCATGAAAAACTTAAGTGTTTCTTTTATTGAGTGTTGGGGATTTTAGACACAAAACAAGAAGAACCATGGAATGGAAGAGTAAGAAAAATGACTCCAAAGCAAAGAGCTTCTTTTGACTTTTTCCTTGCAGCCTTTTCTCACTATCTTTTCTCGTCTCTAAAGCACATTTATTTATGTTCTTTATTAATAGAGATGACAAAAACCTAAATTTTCTACCACTTGCTTCATCCAGGACCCGTTTCATATCTAAACACCCAAAAAGTGTTGTAGGCTGAAGGCTACGCTAATGATTAATCACAGTGTCAGCATGACCCTACTACAATTCATCCACTCTGAAGGACCAACAGAAACAGAGAAAGGCATGGAGAAGATTGCAACATTTGACGATACGCCTTTATTTTCATTAAGAATAATCTCCATCGCCACTCCGAATTATGTTAAGCCAAAAGTCACCAAGCATCAAGCTCAGGATCTGAGCAGCAAAAATAAAGTCTTTCATTGGTCGAGAGGAACCATTATCAGAAGGAGAAAAGGGAGCGATGGAGGGGAACAACAGGGAAAGGATAAGAGGTAGATGGATGGCAGGCGGAAAAACATTACTCCTCCTCCTTCTCCTCTCCGTGTGTGATGACATAGCAGATGTTCTTGTAGTCGACGTTGCCGGCCACATCTGGGGGAAAGGCAGCCCACAGGTTTTTCATCTGAAACACACATATTGTCCTCAAGTTAGCATCAACAGTGAATGGTTTAGGGCATTTAAAAGGAGCTAATAGCCTGTCAGCTCACCTCCTCAGCACTGAACCTGTCGCACTGAGTTGTCAGAAGCTCCTCGAGGCTGCGCAAAAGATTCAGGAGTTAGGGTTAATCTTACACTACCCATTCAATGGTCCAAAAATATAATGATAGAAAAAAAAGACGTACAATTCTTTCTTGATGGAGCCGGTGGCCTCAGGGTCCAAGACCTTAAAAGCACTCACGATGACATCTTCAGGGTCAGCACCTGAAATACAAGAAAATTCATGATAAATAACACAAACAATAAAACTAAACCGGTGAAGAGTTACATTTTACAGAAGTATATTGTTTAAAACTGTACAGATTTGATTTGTGTAATAAAAATCCGACCCACCCTTCAGCTTCTCTCCGAACATGGTGAGGAAGACGGTGAAATTGATTGGGCCGCTTGCCTCTTTGATCATGGCTTCCAGCTCCTCATTCTTCACGTTCAACTGACCCATGGAGGCCAAGACATCTCTCAGATCATCCTTGCTGATGATGCCGTCCCTGTTCTGGTCGATGATTGTGAAAGCCTGGATGAGGAGCAAAAAAACATTTATTTTTAGTCTGTGCCCAGTGATAGATTGGCGCCCTGTCCTGAGTATATCTGCCCAGTTCCCGAAACATTCTCCTCTTAGCATGGGAAACCCTACTGCAACCCTAGTATTAGGGCGGAAGATAATAAATAAATAATGAAATAATGAATATAAATTATTAATCAATTATTCAAGGATGTTGCTAAAAATTGAGAACCAAATGGGTTTAACTTTTCAAGCTTTCAAATTAATAATGTGACATCTTTCATTAAAAGAAAAATAAAATAAATATTCAGTATCACAGTGAATGTGTATCTTATGATACACATGGCAAGCTTTTTCCCCAAGACAATTTGGGGCATAGTAGCATAGTGGGTTAGTAGCATAGTGTGGGCTACCAATTTGAAAGTTTGTTTATTTACAACTTTGGGAGGAATCAGGTTTAACACGGTACCTAAAGCAATACACTTAACCATCTTTCATTGCCATATCATGGATGACACTGTGATTCGAAATCAAGTGGGTAACCTTGTGACCTATTCAGGAATCTTGTTACCATAAATTCACCTTAGATGTCTTAGATGCCTCTGTGCTGTGGAATAAAATCAACACCATTATGCTGTAGGAAGAACATCATTGAAGCTGGAAGAAATGAAATTTCCTGATATTCCACAACACTGACGTTTTACAAACTCATTAAGCAATTAAGTTAAATTATTATATAGTCCATCACCTTTAATATCTGCAGGGATATTAAGCGGGGACAGGGGAAGGGGGCGGGGAATTGGGAGCTTTTGTCTTTAATATATTGCATTTTGGTATAAAACTCACTGCAGAGGGGCTAAATGTTTATTGAGTCACAAATCGTCCAAATCTATTTAACACAGCCGAATATTTGGTCTGATTTGATCATAAATATCATTGCATCCTCTAAGGTAAAGATTAAAAAACATTTTTTTTTTTTGTCACAATCTTTAAAAGAATCAGTTAATCAAAATTAATCAAACTGCTCACGCCGGTGTCGAAACATAGTGAACATGACTCCGGGGCAATTGGTACCAAAAGCAATTACTGAGCCAAATAAAACTTCCTTAATTAGGGATTTTTTGTTGGCTACATTACTCTTTGTGTAGATGATCCTTATGAGAACACTGCACCTCAATGTCAGACACACAGATTATAGGCTTTTGGATCGGATCACTGCAGTATATCAACCCAGTTAAAACATTACTGTAAAATACAGCAACAATAAACATTTGAATAAAGAGGTGAATGCCCCTAAAGTCATGTTAATGTGTTAAGTTAGAGACTGTGGGTGTCCTGTTACGGTGCCATTGCTTGAGGCGACCTCCAGGACTTTGTGAAATCAGAGAAGGCAGCTAAAATCTAGCAGCTGCTCATTGCCTGTCTTTTAAGGTGTTCATATGCTGGAGGAATTTACAGCACGAGATTGGAGACTTTTAAGGCAATGCATACATATCTTTTTAAAGGCGCTTAAAGTAAAAAAAAAAAAAAAGTAGTATCAATATATTTTGTAAATTTAACACAGTATAAAAATGGACCAGTAATACCACATTAAATATTCCACATTTTGAATGGAAATTCAGTAGAAAAGATGAAGATGGCTTTATTTTCAAACACTGCCGACACATTACATACATTTTCATATGACTACTTTGCACGCTATTCATTATTTGTTTATTCTAATTGTTAATTGCTTTAGTTGCCATCCATCTAAATAGGCTCAATTGCATTAACTGGTACATACTCGTACTATTCTTTTACTATTATTACTCTTTGTACTGTACTATTATTACTATTTCATTATTGCATTGCTACTGTGTATCTGTGTATTTTACTGCTACTATGTATCTATCTATTTTTATTTATTTATTTGTTTATTTATATGGATGTAAAGAAATTTGCAGGAAAATTTCTAATTTATATGGGTTTCACTTAAAGGAAGTGTTCACTATTACTATGGCTGTCCAAATGTTTATGTAAAACTGTATCTACCATGATTCCACTCTGTACCTATCATAATTTCGCCCTTTTTCGTTTTAGTATTCTTACCACATGCTGTGTTTTACATTCCTGCAGGGCCATCTGCCCTGACAAAATGCTTACATCAGCGCTCTCAGGATTTAGCCACCACACGACACATTCTCAACCGATACGACTGTGCTCAGTCTAATATAATGGGTCTTTTAGGCTTTTGTTTGACTAGCATTTTACAAGTTTCCAGACTGGGATAGGAAGTCATGGGGTCCACTGTTTTCATCTCCAGCATTTCAAAAAGCAACCCCCAACTGCTTTGCTGGAAGAACAGAATCGCACCCAATTTTCCATAATCAGGCTAAATCAATAGATTTAATAGACATCCTAATCAATCAACCATCATAAGGACGTGTGTGGAATGTCTGTGACCCTGCTGGTGACAGAAAGATGAGCCTCACCTCCTTGTACTCCTGGATCTGGCTCTGCTCGAACATGGAGAACACGTTAGAGCTGCCACCCTCTCCCTGTGCCCTCCTCTTGGCCTTCTTGGGTGCCTGAACATGGAGAGACAAGTAGAAAGCTTCTAAAAACAAGATATCAGACATAAAAATGAAATATACTTGCTCTGGATGATGGATTCATGTGCTGTTTTGATGCTACAATTTTTACAGACTTGACCGATAGCTTTGCCTGTGTACTAGGATCAACTATAGCTGTGCTCATTAAAGACATTAAATAAAAACAAACCCAAATTGGTTTGTCCTTCTATTTTTTGAAAATAAATTTCCAATGGAAAAAAAAGTCCAGCCATAAAATAAAAACACTTTGTTTTAAGTACCAGTTCAGTGGTAAGTCATTTACATATTTATGTTCTTGATAAAATAGATATAAGGGATTTACCTTTTATGGAACTGTTTGTGTGCAGTTCCATAAAAAGGCACTTTAAAATGTCTATTTTATCTATAATAATTTGGGATATTATATAAATTAATAGAAATATAAAAAACTATTTAAGCATCGTGTCCTCAATTTGCTTTTGAGGCCCGTTATATAACCATTCCGATAACCGTTGGCTTTCAGAATTAAAGATGCGCAATGTAAATAACAAGCGGCTTCTTTGACTTCCTTATTTATTATTAAATCCTCTTTAGTGATGACAGTTTCTCAGTTCTGCTCGTATCGTTAAAAAAGCTCCAGATGTTTGAAATGGCAGCAGGAACACTCACCATGTCTCAGGGTTCAGTCGTTATGGGAGTGGCTCAACAGAAGAGAAGCCTACGCCAGGACAGGGATACTGACATGTACATTTTGACCCTATGGTGCTTATATACTGGCACAGCAGAGCTAACTATAGCCTTCTGATCAGGTTTGGCAGCGAAAGCAAGACCGAGCAAAAGTAACAGAGCCGGGGGGCTTCAAGTGTCGTCTTTCGAGCCCCGTCTAAAATAGGTGTGAGGCAACTTGGAAAGGGGTAAATTCTGCCCTGCTGATCTGGCCCAAATTTGGTGCAGCCAGTGGACTTATAAGGACAGAAGCTGCAAGGATATTGACATCCGTGGAGCTTAAATTGGACTTTTTTGCTTTGAGGAGGCTTAGTGAGCATTGTTATTCCTAACATTTTTACTAACCATATAGACAATCACATGCGTCCAGCGTGGCCATGTTTAGGGTCTATACACACTTGTTACTGGAAAAGGTTCTTTGAAACCTTGGATCTGAAACCTCACAATACCTGGGAGTAATTGGTGGAGCACTTTTTTGCCAGCCACACTCTTTTATCCAATATCAGTACATAACTCAATCCTCTTTTCTAATTCCGTAAGAAAATTCAGCTTTAAAAATAATCACAAGTTACAATTTATTTAGTTAATTAACCACGAATGAACCAAGAAACTACATGGAACAGCGATGCCATTTTTAAAATGTTTTATTTTTTAATTATTAAATATATATACATAATTAGACCCCGTTTCAATCAAGACAATTTTTACAAATACATCAAGAAGTGAATAATAAAACAAGCTACTCCACTTGAATTTTTCTTTAACAGACAAAAAGACAAAGCAAAGATTTTCAGTGTTTCATAATTTTTAACGTGTTAAAAATTAACAAACTTAAATACCTGACACATAAACACAAATGGGGTGGTAGCTCAGTGGTTGGGGATATTAATCTAAAGTGGTAAGAACACAATACACCAAAATGCTAATGTGGGCCCTTTAGCAAAACCCTCAACCCGCATTGCTTCAGGGGTGCTGTATCATGGTGGACCCTGCATTCTGAACCCAGCCATCAAAATTGAATACTTTGGACAAAGGTGGCGGCAAAATTTACATGATGTAAAATAAATGTCTGAACATTTTTATCAATAGTTGCAAATTTTGCTCATTTACTCAAAAGATTCCAGTGTAAATTTCTTGTGGTTGTCCAATAAAGTGTTAACTTGTTATTCAGTGCTTTTTTTTATCTTTGTTGCTGATTAAATTAAATACAGTGTGAGATCAGACTTAAACTTGTTATTCTATAGTGCTGGTGCCGCAGAGCAGTTGTCCCCCACTGACCTTTACAGTAGGTAATCATTACTGCTTAACAAAGGCAATTAAGTACATACTGATATTCTTGTGTAAAATTCAATTTCACATTCCATCTGTAACAACTGCAGGCAGAAGGAAGTGTCCTGATTTTAAACACACCAGAAAAAATAAAAAATGTTCTGACAGTTTAATTTCTGAAGAGTTAAATGTAAACATACTTCCTTGTTCCTTTAGATAATACAGTACTGAACATTCTTAGATGATGAGGAGGACTGCCGGAGGCAGTGAAACATTATGGCTTTATGAATGAAGTGGGTATTAATAGGATTATGTGACATAAACACCGCCATGCTAGAAGTCACACCGCTGCTTTACAATTTCAGGAATCCAAAATGGAAACAGGGCTGTGAAGGTCCAAATAAATAGGGTTTGTTTTTTGGAAACATATTTAGTATATATTATATATTTAGTGTCTCCAACACCGATCAGCACCAGGGTGAGAAAACCAACACAGGTACAGGGACGACATGCAAACTTCACACAGAAAGGACCGTTCTGGGAATCAAACTGTAATGGGAAGAGTCTAATAGGTCTAATTTTATTTTAAAAAACAGGTAGTTCCACTCACTAAATCTGATTGGATGGGCCGTTTGTCCAGCCGTTACATTATTGACAGTAACACACACCTCTGAGCGTGTATACAGTTGTATTAATGCATGATATACATTATTAATTTTTTTTATAAACTATGTTCTGTAATTTGGCCACTAGATTGTAGTATTTGATTGTTAGAGAAACTGGAATCCTGTTACTGAGGGATCAGCTTTCACAGAAGACCAGATTATTAGCGTTTTGGTTTTCATTAAATGCATTTATGAATCAAACCTTGTTTTTTTTTTTTATAATAGTTAATAATTGTTTTTAACAGTTTATAGCTGTTTTATAAAAGCAATAAGGCACTCAAGGTAGTGTTATAATTGTAAATAAATCACAGGAAAGAGACGTATCTGTACTACTCTGTGCATCATGCCTAACAAAACCTCTTTCCCATGATTAATTCCCAATAATACACAACCTCAAGTACCTTATTCCTTTATTGAACTGAAAATAATCATTACCAGGTACAGCACATGAACATCTTCACAATTAAAAACTTAGAGACATCACCATGTTCTTACTGCATTATATACATGTAATACTCCAGTATTTTTCATATTTATGTTAAGACACATTGTGTAAGATGCACCAGCCTGCTGTTTGTGTGTCATCTCACTGGGGTTTAAGTTCCTCTTTAATGAAACCAAACCAACGAGCCACATCTTAATGAGGTGTTTACATACTTCTGATCAAATACTATGGCAAAGTGAGGTGGGTGATGTCAGGACATGTGGGGCTAGAGGCTATTCTGATTTGCATTCTTCCACACTGAACGCATCCAACCATGACTCAATGCACACACAGTAATGTTAGAGCAGAAAATGGCCTTCCCCAAAATATAACAACAGCCAACCGCCCTCGTTATCTATAATGTACTCTGTATTTCGGATGTGTATCCACACGATTTGGGCTTTGTCGTGTGACTGCCGCCTGCTCTGTTGTTTAATTGGTCTGGTAAATTGGCCCTCCCACCCTACTTTGTTTTGTTTTCCTTCTTAAAACACCTCAAAAGCTGATGAGGTGAGAAACATGATGTAGGTCCCAGCATTCTGGCAGCGTCAGCTGGCGAGACAGGAATAACCCCTTTGCCCCTCCCCAGGTCAACCAGAGTGCCACATTTTGGACTATCTGGGGCAATTTAATGACTGGAGCAGAACTTTGAAAGTGCAGGAACTTCCTCACTTTACAATGGTGTGCTTTATGAGGCCATTTCAAACACAGCTGGTGTTCACTCTGGTCCCACAGAAACAGGAAATAAATATAGAGAGAACTAGCAGAGTAGAGTCAAAAAAAAAATAAAATAAAAAAATAT
>JAOUQT010000022.1:15222832-15244280 GCA_025769995.1 Xyliphius kryptos
AGGTGCCTTGCTCAAGGGCACTTCAGCCATGACTTGTCGCTATTTGGAATCGAACCAGGGACCTTCCGGTCGCAAGGCCGGTTCCTTAACCACAAGCCTACGACTGCCCCAGTAGGTATGCAATAAATGGCCCAACTCCTATTTATGAGAAACATCTATTTACAGTCTTCATAGTACGTATACATTGGCTTAAATCTATGGGTCATCTGTATAAGTACAATCTTGCTCTTATCTGTCCATTGAAAGTTGTGCCACTACTCTTTAGGACAGTCGATGTGTCTTTAGCGAACTGTATAAGGTGACTCCCATATCAGAATTACATATAATCATGTATAACATCCTTCCAGAAAAGCAATCACATTAATAAAAGCTATTGTTCAAGTTTAAAAGTACTTAAACATTGGAATGGATTTAAAAAATGTCGTAGACCTACTTCATAAAATAAATCATACTACATTTTAAAACCAGCAACACCAAACTAAGAAATTCTTAAGAATAAGTTTTATTAAGCTTTATATAAAGGTTTATATTATTATATAAAAAAATTATACATTGGAATTTCTCATTAAATGATGTGCAATTATAGTGGATTGATATAACACCTTATTAAAATTTTAACAACTAAAAATCTTTACAAAGGTTCTACAAATAAAGTCTTAGTATCCCACTATGGTATTTTTATAGAAACTTATTTGAAAAAAAAAAACTTCACCTGGGGTTACTGTTGCCATTGTTGACTAAGGAGTCGCCAATGTGAATCTCAGCACCATTGATCTTTGCTGTACCGTAGTCACCTCTGTTAGTAACGCTTACACTGATAATATCATAATCCTTCAACAGATCCACCCTCCACCATGGGTTTGCCTGTGAGGTTGTGTGTGTACATGATCCTGCAGCGTAGTTAGAGTTTGTGTTACCATCAATAGCACGGTAAGCAATGCCACCGAAAGCTGTAGAAGATTGTGATGCAATTCCTTTTACGGCAATATTAACTGTATGGATGAGAATATTATTTATTTATTGTGCACATACACACACACTGGTTTTTAAACATTTTTAAACCACTACAGTAATTTTAATCATAACTGATATTATTAAAAAATAATTATTACATTTTTTAATTATTAAATAGGATTTCTTAATATTTTGTGTTCACTTGGTTTGCTTTAGTTACAGTGTGTACTCAAGATAATGTAGCACATCACTAATCATTTTAGATCAGATTAATTGTATTTATACATGCTTCATTAAAAGAGACTGATTATTAGAAAAACATGACATTTTTTACAAAGCAGTTAACAGATATTTTGATGGAACCAGAAGTTATGCATAGAAAATATATACTATTAAAATTGTATATTATATTATATCAATCCTGAATTCTATTTATATAAATTCAGATTATTAGTCTCGGACATTTGTACCTGGAAATATTTAGCTAGATGTAGATATGGTTAGTCTTCTACTATATTCTTACCTTGCTGGTAGCTCAGTGTCCATTGCAGTGAGAAAATGTATAATCCTATAAGAAATATAAAACTTGAAATTATACATTCTATTGTTTTCTGCTTAGTGAGAAATGTTATAATGTTAAGTGCTATACTTTTAATCTACAGTATACTTGAAATCAGTTACTTGATGGTAATTGAAGAATTCACCTGAAAAGAGAGATCTCTGTGAGTTCCACATTTTCTGTTTAAATAGAAGGATTTAGAAGGATAAACATTTTAGATTGGAAAATAAAAGTAAAATTTCCTGTTCGTGAAGCAAAATAGCAATCACAAACTAACATTCCCATTTTACTGTGATTATATACATTTATGTACATTTCATTGTATAAAAATATCTAATATATTAAACCCAATAAATGGAGTAAATACATTTTTTTTACCTTTATCTGCACCAGAAAGTCTTCTCTATAGCCCTTTTTGTTGTACCACTAAAACACAATGAGGCTTATTTTAAAGGCAAACGATTACTGTTTTACAAATGCAAATAGGCTTGCTACAGAAGATAGTATTAAAGAAAGCTAAAAGAAATTGGTATGTCTATATAAGTTGCTTTATATCCTTAGTTCTTTAACTGCGTAATTTGTACATTTTACTACAGGTATAAATCATATTTTAGTCCAATATTACTGTTATTGATAAAAATCAGCACATTCAATCCTGGGTAGCACAGTGGAAAGTGCTCTGGCCTCACAGCAAGGAGAACCCGAGTTTGATCTCAGAGTACGGTGAACTGGAAAATCATTATTTGGATTTTTTCTCCCCATGTCTGCCTGGATTTACTCTGGGTGCTCTGGTTCCCCCCCACAGTCCAAAGACATGCACGCTAGGTAAATTGGAAATGCTAAAGTGTCATTGATATGTGACTTTGTGTATAAGATGAAACTTACGTATGAGTATGACCTTGTTCCTGTCATTAAAATGGCCACTGATACTAAAGATGATGTTAAACAATAAATAAATAATAACATTTAATCATTATTCTGAGTTATGTTGTCCATGCTGGCTTAATATCTGATGCGTGGGGATGCATAATCAGCTGACTAAGCATGTCGTGATGTTTAGCATGAATTCTGTTATCCTCTTCCCTGAGGAAACAAAAAGTGTTAAAAAAGTGTCAAATATTACTAACATTACCAGTGCAATTATTGTGTCTCCAGTCCAAGATGTTCTCTAAATGCCAGGTGTCCGGAAAAATCTTAAAAAAAGCGCAGAACTCTCTTACCTCTCTCTGCGATATAATCCTGGATCGTAGATGATCCAAGATTGGTGCTTCTGGGCTTTACTGGGTATAGCGGTATAGTGCACTAGGAGTTGGAGCTCAGACGGAATACTGTGTCACCAGTAAATTTCGATTTATATACAGGGATGTATGTATAGTTTTAGGTACAAATATAAGTGTCAATGTAAGCGTAAAGGTAAGCTACATATAAAGCATTCATAGTAGTGTTGTCAACAATATCACATGCCCCAAGACAAGTGTCACATGACCCTCTTCTCACTGAAAAAAACTAAAATTGGATCCAAAATGGCCGCCATGATCACCACCCATCTTGAAAAGTTTTCCCCCTCACATATACTAATGTGCAGCAAACAGGAAGTTAATATCAGTATGTCTTAGTATTGTAATAACACTGATTCATAGTGTGCTTTATATGGTGAGGTTTTTTCAGGGGGAAGAAGCAATTACAACAATAGAGGACGAGGGATGCTGAAGATCACCATTTTCCTCTATGCAATTCTACAACTAATTAACCTAAGTAAGTGCTGATGACATTGGTCTGTTACATTTCTTAAGAAATATTTGCATATTTATTAGTTACAAGTTTTAAAATTCTTGCTTTGTGGTGGTGGAGACAGATAACAGAGAGGTCATCCATGAGATTATTCAACGTGTTCTTGTCTTAGAGAGGGTCACCTCATTTTAACTAATAAATCAGGAACAGATGTAGATGAAAATATCTTCAAGGAGCTTGTGAACTCAGGTGCAACGGAACTTCAAAATCTCTTAGAAAATTTTAAGTACAGAATTATTTTGCTCATAAACATAGAGAAAACATAATAAAATAATAGTCAACGCTGCATTTTGTGGACTTTGTGTGTGTTATATATTTGCCTAATATTACTCAATCATTCAGTTATTTATTGCCTGTAACTACATATCCAGTTTAGCTCATGGTGTGCAAACCACAGTGTATAATAATATTAATGTTGAAAGTAGAGCCCCCATGTTAAGCAACCAATAGTTGTTTGATAAATAATGTTCACAATTTTTTTTTGAAGTGCACCACAAACAATTATTTACATGGTCTCTCAACGCAATTAACCATCTTCTCAACGAGAAGCCTGGGTTTGGGGGAACCAGCCTGTTTCCGTGGGTCTGAGAGGAACGAAATTTCATGTTTTGTACATATTGTAGATTTTACACTAGAATGTTCAGAAAGCACCACAACAATCAATGTCAATATTAAAGTAACTCATGTACAGTAAAAAGTGATGCCATCAAAGAGTTTATTACACTGCACTCTGGTGGTGAGTAAATGTAACACAGTTAGTGTTTCAGTTTGATTCTCCAGAGTGTAAGCGTGAACTACTGTATATTACAGTGTTGAATTTCAACATTGAAAAGCGTTAAAATAACACAGTGGAGAGTGGACCTACATTTTTTCACATATTTGGCATGTAGAGTAACAAATACTGAGGACTGTGCAGTGATCTGAAGTCAAGATTGGAAAAGGGCATGATGGTGCTGCTTAAATTGACAAAGATATGGAAAATAAATCAAATAGCACCAACACCAAGCTATGAATGAGGAAAACATTGGTCTGGTCAGTCCCCATATGGATTTGAAGCATATTAAGTCTTTTGAAAAAAATTATCTGCAGAAGTTGTTGAAGATCTAATGAACAAAGATAATGACCAATTGCCTCAAGTCACTGGAGCTGTACTCCAAATACAAGAGGTTACCCCACCTACTCCAATTAACACAAAAATGAAACAAAAATACACTAAACAGTTCGGAGAGATAATGTGAGGTTTGTGACAGATGAGGAGAGGGGATCAGGTGGCTACTGGTTCCTATCTGAAAGTCTGTTAAAGTCCTTGAAAACCAGCAGACAAACATGGCAAGAGACAGCCCCAGTGCAATTCAATGGAGGATTCAATCCCAGTCATGCCACTACTGCCAGATTACAGTAGCCACGTGACAGTTGAAGTTTACAGTAATTCTTATTATCTGCCTATACTCTGCATTTCAGCGCCTCCAGGGCTGTGATTGTATTTTTCCAATTACTCCACACCATCAGTGGTTATAAAGAGGTCCTTGAGGACATACAAAATATTCATCTCAATTATACCAGAGAGTACTTTCATTTCCTTTACATATAGATTGTTATCCATCAGCATGAAAGCACTCTTCATACCAAGCGATTTACCCATGTATTCTCTTTCCATAACGGGAATGTCTATACCATATGCAACAGTGACATGTAGTCCATTCATAGCTGTATGGCTCCTGATGGACCTGGACTTAGCTTGTTCTGCTTCGCCATCATCGCTACTGGCTTATGAGAATAATTTCCTGGTCTCTTGTCATGGACCTGGTGAGAGCATAAGTTTGCCCAGATTTACTGCATGTGTAAAATATATATCTCAAGTCCTTATTTTTTTAAAGTAACGTGCTTGCCTTGATTTTCTTTAGATGACAATGTTTCTCTATATTTTCTGTGTCCCCCTAAAAAGTTTCTTCTGACAAGCAACTATTTTCTGAACTGCTATTTTCAGGAACTCTAGCTCTCTCTTTGTTGCTAAAAATTATCTGCAAGTCATATCATCACTCCAGGTATTTGTGTTATAAAACGCTTATAGTCATGTTCCGATGGGATCATAGATTTGGCGCGTTGCCTTATATACACTATATTTCCAAAAGTATTTGCTCACCTAACCAATTTATCGGAATCAGCTGTTCCAATCACTTCCATGGCTACAGGCGTAGGAATGCTCTAGCATACCAAGACATTTTACACGATTCCATGTTCCCAACTTTGTGGAAACAGTTTGGAACTGCCCCTTTCTCTTCCGACATGACTGTGCACCAGTGCACAAAGCAAGGTCCATAAAGACATGGATGATAACCTTGTCTGGCCTGCACAGAGTCCTGACTTTTACTTAATAGAACATGTTTAGGATGAATTAGAGAGGAGACTGAGAGACAGGCCTTCTCGTCCAACAGAGCCTCCCAAATGCATTACATAAGCACACTCCTAAACCTTGGGGCCTTCCCAGAAGAATTGAAGCTGTTCTAGCTTCAAAGAGTGGACCAACGTCATATTGAACCCTATGGATTAGCTTATATGTGATTCAAGGCAGGTGAGGGAATACTTTTAGTATTATATTGTGTATCTTTTTTACGGAGGGCTTGTTCTTTTTCAACGTAAAACCCATAGCATTCTTAGCCTCACCTTTTAACAGCTGTTTCACCAATTCAACTTGATTATTTTCTGGTTCTTTAATTATATAGAAGGCACACTGCATTGTTGCAACACATTTCTTTACACTGAGATCTCCAGATATAGTGTGGCATCCATTACACTTGGCCCATTTCTGAGAATGTAGACTGTTGTCTTCAACAATACCTAAGGAGAGGGTCTCCCTTCATTCAGAATGAGCCTGCTCTAATGCCCTTAGCTCTTCTAATTCTGATATTATCAGTCTGTAGACATGTGCCATATAGTTAACTATTAATTTGACCCTGTGTGATGTCACTTGAATGTGATTAGGGTTTATTTCTTCACCTGGTAGGGGATATAAATGTAATGTTTTACCGGAGTAGACGAGTAAGGGACAGTATCCAAGTCCACAAAACTTTCAGCCTCCATACTTGTCTGGGAAAGTATGTTTATATCTGTGTAGCTAAATGTATCTAACTGGATGCTCTAGATGTGGTGAGGTGGGCATAGATCAAGCAAGACAGTAGACACTGTCTTCGACAGTAGTAGAAAAACATGTATACAAAATAGGTGGCAGTCAGACGTATTGTTCAGTTAGTCTTGTTCACTCTATATCTCAATAGTAACACTTGACATTAATAAGAGACACAATTTCAAATTTGTCCCCAGTGTGTGTCTGTGCTTGTGAGAGTGAGCAGGTGGGTGTGGGCATGAAGGTGTGTGTTTACTTATGCTTTTACAGGAACTGAATATACTTTCACCAGACACTTTATTATGTACACAATGTTCATTTGCTTGTTGACAAGAATATTTAATCAGCCAATCTCATGGCTGCAACTCAATTCATTTAGGAATGTAGAGGTGGTCAAAACAAAATGCTGAAGTGCAAACCTAGCATCAAAATGGGAAAGAAAGTTCATTTAAGTAACTTTGAACATGGTTATTGGAGCAAGACAGACTGGTCTGAGTATTTCAGAGACTGCTGATCTACTGAGATTTTCATGCACAACTGTCTCTAGAGTTTATAAAGAATGGTCCAAAAAATATAAACAATCCAGTAAGCGGCAGTTGTATGGACTGAAAAGCCTTGTTGATATAAGGAGAATAGGCAGTCTGGTTCGAGATGATAGAAAGGCAACAGTAACTTACATAACCACTTGTTAAAATGTAATGAAGATTACCATCTCTGTTGAAAGTATGCCACAAATAATTAAGGCAGTTCTGAAGGCTAAGGGGAGCGCAAACTTTTGAAAATGTTGTCACATCAGCATCTATGAGCAATGAATTGGAAGCAGATTTCCAAGAGACAAATGTTAAGAAAAAAAATATAGATATATCTTCGCAAAAAGATATTCAAGTTAAAGCACAGTTGTATGAGAACATTCATTGTAACATGAAAGGACATTTAGGTACAAGTAGGTGTGACCGTAGTTAACACTGCTGGCTGCAGCATCAAAGCCAGCATAAAGGCTGTAAGCTCTGGCACTGACTGATGAGCAAATATATATTATTCAATAAAGAAACATAGATCCACCAATAAATTATTCATGGCATACTTTCAACCGAGATGCTATTCTGCATCCCTTGGTTTTAAAAAGTGGTTACTGGTTACTGAGTTACTATTTCCCTAATCATCTCAAACCAATCTGCCCATTCTTCGCTGGCCTATCACATCAACAAGTCATTTTCATCCACACAACTACTGCTTACTTGATATATATATATATATATATATATATATATATATATATATATTTTTTTATACCATCCACTGTGAAATCTAAAGCTAATTGTTCATGAAATATTCCAGTACATCAAAAGTTCTTAAATGCTCAGACACAGCAAGTGTACCTAATAAAGTAGCCGTGTAATAGTACGCTATAGACAGGTGGAGTGTTGTGTATCTACTGTACTATTTTGTACCACGTATTTGGTAGAATAATGTGTGCGCTAAAATAAAACGCAGTTTGTTAAACAGGTTTTAAAGCCGAGCTCTAGATATGGCCATATTAACTCTGATGAAAGTCAGAAAGACAAAGCAAAATGAGGTCTAACCGTTTACTAACAGGGTGTACCTAATAAAGTGGCTCATCGAAAGCAGTATTGCGCATGCGTGTACGTCACATTACAATTGGATGTTCTGACTGCTCACACGGCAGTGCGCGATTACGTTCCCTGTTTTGGGGATTTTATTTATGGCACGCGCGTTGTTAATGTGCTCTTCGGCTGTTTAACGCTGTCACTGACTACAATGTCAACGCTTTCAGGAGCATCGCGAGTGTCCGTTTCTACACCAAGGGCAGAAGGTCCGTCGTGATTTATTGTTCATTTTCTTCTTTTTTTGACCCGAACTAGTTTAAATGACGACGCACGAAGTGATTTATTTGCGCTAAAGTGATGATGTCTTCACAATAATCCAATATAAGGTATGAAAATACTGTACAGTCTAACGAGTAAGTTAGAGTAACGTCGACTTACCAGACATTTCTCGCCTATATATACTGTACATATTGTGTACGCGTAGTTCCTTTTATATTACGTAATCAAGCCGCATAGCACATATTCCACAGTTCTGGCGTAATATATACACGGAATGTTCAACGAATTGGGAACTTCTTGTTTCGGCCTCTCCATTTATCAGGGGTCGCTACATAGATTCTATCTATTCCACCTCACCAGCTACCTACCTGCATGTCTACATTGGCCACACCAATATATCATCTAACTGATCTTCATCTGCCTCCTGCCTGGCAGCTCCATCTCTAACATCCTCCTATCAATATGTCCACTGTCCTTCATCTGCACATATCCAAACCATCTCAGTTAGCCCTCTCTAACTTTTTTCCAAATTATCCAACCTGTGTGTGTGTGCCATCACTCCATAAAAGATCTCCAGTTCTGCTTCCTGTCTCTTAGTCAGTGCCACTCTCTCCAAACCATACAAGGCTGGTATCTACTCTCTAATAGGCCTTTCCTTTAACTTTTGCTGTGATGCTTTTGTCAGACATTACTCCTGGCACTACATTCATTAAATCAATGTACTCTCTTCCACATTCCCCATTTCTTCGGACAGTTTTTAGATTAGATTTTGGATCACTTTTGTTGATCCCTGTAAGGAAATTTTCAACCCTGCATGAAACCAATCCAGGGTTGAACAATCTGAGCAGTGTGCTGCCCCCAGTTGGGAGTTGGGTGCCTTTCTCAAGGGTGCCTAGAGTGAGGATCGAATCGGCAATCTTTTGGTCCCCAGCCCTCTACCCTATCCATTTAGCCACAGTTGTTCCCAAGAACCCGAACTCCTTGTCCTTTGTGACCACTGCTTCCCATATCCTGACAGTTGTACCTACCTCCCTCTCATTCACATACGTTTATTCTTTCTTACTACAGTTAAATTTAATTCCCCTCTTTTCCAGAGCATACCTCCAAGTTCTCTTCTACCTGTTATGGTGGGTTGGTCCACATTTCTTTTATTTACAGCTGTCAGATATTGAGGAAAAAACTCCGACCTCTTTCCACTGCAGCAGCTCTGACAGTTCACCTCACTAGTTCGGTACTGCAATCTCTGTACACCAGTGTTAATGGGGTACAGGAACAGCCCACAAGGGCAACTATTTCTGAAAGATTAGCACCGCACCACACCATCAGGTTCCATCTATCTGTCCATGGTCAAAGTCAATCAAGCCGGTCCATTTACCCATAGCTGGTAAATGTTACCCTTTATTATATCAGGGGGCAGGTTATTAGTATAAACACCTTATATAAGAGCCGACTATTAGTAATTAAATTTTACCTACCAGTTGTACCTAATCTATAGATCCTGTACATACTGGAACACAGTCTAGCTTCCATCATCATCATTTTCAATGACATTCTGAAACATGTTATACGGCTGCAAACAGTAATAACATCATTATTAATGATAATACCTTTTAATGTGGCGATTTCATTTAGTTGTATGTTAGAGCGACAAAGGTGGAAATGGAGGTGACAAGGCGAAGAGACTCCAGTGGGCAGTTTTCTGACAACTCCGACCATGACTGTGAGGTACAGAGGTGTGTGTTCGTGGCAATGTGTCTGCAATGGAGTGTGTGTGTGTGTTTGTGTTAGCATTTTTGAATTGATTGTATACCTTTTCCACTATTGATGGCCTCTATATTTAGACATACATTACTCTGCATAAGTCATAGACACTTTCTTTCCATTATTTTATACTTCTAAACATTGTCTTTTTAAAAAGAAATGACAGCATCAGGAAAAGAGATGACATTATTAGAGGTTGTTGTGATTTCTAAGATTATTTTGCACCAGCAGTTATTAAACCAAGAGGACCATGATGGGGTAGCAGTAGTAGTAAACGCTTGATTATTAAAGCCATTGAGTAATATTGTCATGGCTGCTTGTCTTATCTTGTGGTGTTTTGTCATAATGACTGGTATTTTAGTTCATAAGTCATCCAGACTTGGATAAATCTACTCTCTGTGTGTCTTATACAAACAGATCTGATGCTCTGGTTTCAGATGTAAATTAAAGCAACATATTACATAACAGAGAACAGTTAAAACTAAAACTATCTTAATGGTTGTTGTGTTTTTCTGCAAAAAGTAACTGTGCCAGATTTTCTAAGGGAATCCAAAAATCTTATCTGCTAATTACTGTACAGTACAAGTCTTGGACACATGCAAACACAAGCTGAAAAGTGCAGGACACTTTAAGTAAGTAGTAATAAAATAAAGCAAGTCAATATTTGCCAACTTTTTCTTTAAACGGTGTTCCAATGTTTAAGCATTCGGCATAAAACATGTGCCAGATCAGCAATGTGAGTGAAATCCTGTGGCGATGCACGATGACAATGTAAAAGCAAAAACACAAAGCCATAGGCTGGTAGGTTTTACAAAGGATCTTGGAGAAACTGACATATGCCTTCTGGAGACAATGATTGTCACAGTTGCTTATAAAACAAAAAAAACTAGCGTGAACAGAACAGAACCTGAGGACTGACATAATAATCATATTAAAAGTGTATTTATCAGGTTAACACTATACACTTTAACACTACGCAAACAATAGAGCACAAAACTTAACTTTAATATCAAACATCATCAGTTCTCTAGACTTTTGCACTGTAATGTACATACTGGAATTTAAAAAGATTCTGGGATTAGAGTCAGGGTGAGAATAAAAGGGTATGATACAGGTTTGAATGGTGGTGTTGCTGGGGTTATGTGAGAGGAAAGAAAGTGTTATAAAAGATATGGAATGGGGCAGAATGAGGGAACATCGGGTGAGCTGACATACACTAGATTGAAGAGGCATTGAATATAGATCAATGAGTGAGGAGGCAAGTGTGCAGGGGTGTGAGATGAGGCAATGAATGAGGTAGTAGATGACGGATGTTGTTTGAAAAAAAGTGTGTGTCAATGAGACTGTGAAATGGATGGTTCAGATTGATGTGTCATGGAATGTAGGTTAGCGGTAAGAATGTAGGGTTAGGGTACGTAATATGATGTGGTGTGGAATGATACGCTGTGTAGTGATGTGACAGGATGAATGTACAAGAGGGTGTTGGATGAGGGGAAATGGAATAATGGTACATCAGATAAGTGGCTATGCAATGTGTCGATGGAAAGTCGTCACATGGGATGAGGTGCTGCTGAATGAGCGAGTTAATAAACAGACAAGGGGCATGGGTCAATCATTTATTGAAGGGGTGCGGAGTGAATAGTGTGTCATGAATAGGTATAGGAAATGGGGATGGCGGTGTTTTATCGATATAGTAAATGTCTGATTGCATTTTAATAGATGTTTTAAAAACAGTTCAGGTTTGCCAAAGTATTTGTGAAAAAATGGGTTGCCTTCAGGAGCTCAGTGAATTCCAGTGTGGAATTGTGATGCCACCTGTGCAACAAATCAAGTCATGAAATTTCCTCGCTCATAAATATTCCACTGTCAGCTGTATTATAAGAAAATGGGAGTGTTTGGGAAAGTCAGCAACTCAGCCATGAAGTGGTAGGCCACGTAAACCGACGATGCAGGGTCAGCGGATGCTGATGCGCATTGTGCGAAGACGTCGCCAACTTTCTGCAGAGTTAATCACTACATACCATCAAGTTTAAGCTGTTCTAGCTGCAAATGGTGGACCGACGTCATATTGAAACTTATCGATTAGGAATGGGATGTCACTTAAGCTCATATGTTAGTTAAGGCAGGTAAACAAATACTTTTGGCAATATAGTGTATGCCACAAGCTAAATTGGCCTATTTTGAAATGACATTTAAAGACTTCATTGTACTTTGCTTTGCAGATTTGATCAGTTGGCTTGAAATGTCATGAAATCAGATTGACAAGCTTTTGGTGTGACTTATGACTCTTAAAACTCGGTCTTGATGTGCCTAACCATGCTGAATGCTCAACTTCTTTGGTCTGTACAGATGTTCTCATCTGGCCATCTGTAATATTTGGTGCTAGTTCTTTGTTGTTGCTACTAATACCTCCATCGATGTTATGTCCTAGATTTAAAAAGCTGTTATTTCTAGTCCTCTGAAATGCCGTTGGAACAAGACTATGAATGTCCCTCTGTGCTGTCATATCGTCACCAATACATTCTAATGAGGTTTACTATACAGTATGTGTTGTATAGTATGTGGAAAACATTTACCTGTAATGTATTCAGTGCATTCCAGGTTTGAGGTTTCCTTAAAGCATTAACCATTTACTTAACATCTAAATAAAACAATATATATTTTGTTGTTACAGAGAAACCGCCAGAAGTGTAATAAATGTGGGAAAAACAGGACAATAATGGCCAGATATTCAGAGGGTTATGGCACTGAGGTAGGTAGGTGTGTGCTTGGGGGGGAAAAAGACTGATATTGCAAGCATAGTTAAAGAAGTTATGTGCTCATGCTTATGACTCATTTTGCAGGAGGAGTGTGTCCAGTCCGATCCGCAGCGAGAGAGCGATGCGGATGCAGACATAGAGGATGCAGACACAAGGTAAATGACTCACACTCTAGTCATCAGTTGTGAATCGCTATGGCCTCAGTATATCAAAGTTTTTCAGAGTCTGGACTGCAGGTAGTTATTTTTTTTTCCCCACACTAATCTTAACAAAGGGCCTTCAAGCTTTTTGTCAGACATTGGTTGGCACATTTTGTGATAATCACCTGAAAAGTTAAATAGAAACTTACCGTAAATCATTACACATAAGCAATGATTTACCAAGATTGTAAAACATACACATATGGACTTGTTAACTATAAGTGTTATTATTATTATGATTAATAATAATTGATACTTTTATTAATCCCCATAGGGAAATGCTTTTCTGCGTTTAACACATCCAGAGATGCAGAGATACTGTATTGTAGTGACAAAACTAGACCAAGGCAGCTCTGATGATATTTATTGATTCCCTGTTCTTATTTAAAAACAGAGTGCCCTATATTATACCTGCAGGTATTGGTGTTAAAAGCAATGTATGTAGCAAAAGGAATGTATGTATCTATGTATGTGCGACGTGGAATATTAAAAATGCATCCAGTTTTATGATTAGGAACATTTTTTATTGTTCCACTATTTTAGTTTTTTTGCTGAACGTTCATTACTTCGGACATAATCTGCCTCCCTGAACAGCCCTTTTTATACCCAGCCATATAACTGTTGTGTTTTATTTTAAATTAGTACTCATTTATTTTTACAGCTTTTTTGAACCCTGTCCAAACATTTTTTGAGATGTGTTGCTGCTATCATTTTCAAAATGAGCTAATACTTTTGTAAATTGTTTTACTTTTAAAATCTGGTATGTTTTCTATGTTCTATTGCAAATAGAATATGGGTTTATTTACATTTTCTTACATTTTTTGTACATTCACTTTGGAATAGGGATTGTAAATAAATGTTAGTAATCTTTGATGAATGAAAAAATCTTCTTTTGGGAATATAACATCATTGTGGGATGCTATAGCTTTATGTTATAGCAGGGTCATCAGTTAATTTACTGCATCTATATATCCCATTGTCTTATTCACAAAATAAAGGTTTTACAAATGTCTTTAAAAAAAGATCTGAACTGTGTACAGAACTTGTATACTATATCACCCAACACGATTAACTTCATCGCTGATGTCCACTTGTGATTGTGTAGATTACAAGTTGTTGGCTCACTGCAACGAATCAGCTCTCGTAAGCGAAGGCGTCAGCGAGTAACTCGGCAAGACACCACAGAGAGTGAGGATGATGGGGGCCAGAGCCACAGGAACCACCGCTGGAATCTGAGATTAAGTCCCCATCGCTCACCAAGTAGAACAATACTAGAGGTTATTATTCTTATTATTCTTATTGTTATTATCATTATTAGTAGTAGTATATGCAGCATTATAAATTACTGCAGACTTGCATTGTATAAATTTAATTAGGTCAGTACTAATGATTATTTTAAGAATAATTTTATCATGTGCCCTCTAATGAATATATTAAATAGCAGGTCACTAACTACTGATATTAATGTAATTATAATATAATATATAAATCATACAAACTCGATTCCAAAAAAAGTTGGGACAAGAACGAACTGTTAATAAAAACGGAATGCAATAATTTACAAATCTCAATAATGGATATTGTATTCACAATAAACCATAGACAACATTTTGAAATTTCATGGCAAATATTGGCGCATTTAAAATTTCGTGACAGCAATACATCTCAAAAAAGTTGGGAAGTTGCAAAAGAAGGCTGGAAAAGTTAAAGGTACAAAAAAGGAACAGCTGGAGACCCACATGGCAATAACATGACTGGGTATAAAAAGAGCATCTTGGAGTGGCACCAATCCCCTAATTCTGCGCCAGCAAATAGTGCAGCCATATCAGAAAGGAGTTTGACAGTGTAAAATTGCAAAGAGTTTAAACATATCATCATCTACATTCTAAATTCACTGTGCTATTCACAAGTTGGCAGCTAAAACTCTATAGTTCAAGGAAGAAGCTGTATCTAAACAAGATCCAGAAGTGCAGACATGTGGCCTCACAGCAAGAGTACCCGGGTTCGAACCCCGGGTGGGGCGACCTGGGAATTTCTGTGTGTAGTTTGCATGTTCTTCCCGTGTTTGCGTGGGGTTTTTTTCCAAGTGCTCCGGTTTCCTCCCACAGAAATGCTAAATTGTCATTCTAGGTCAATTGGGGAAGTTAAATTGCCCAGTCCTAAGCCCGAAAGGTTGAGGGTTATGTCAGGAAGAGCATCCGGTGTAAAACATGTGCCAGATCCTAATGCAAGGAGCTTGCTGTGGCAACCCCTGGGGACAGGGAAAAAGACGAAAGATAAAAAAAAATAAAAATAAATTGGATCAAATGATCACCTTCCCAGTTCTGGGAGACAGGGCAGGCCTGAACAGTAGTAATGTACATTTATTAAAAAAAGAAATAAAGAAACATGATATATATAGGGTTTATGTTTATTTTAGGAAATAGTAAATGTAGGACACACTGTAGATATTAAAAGCCCCTGCTCTGTAGCTTTTTATATTCATGTCATTAAATAAAGTTGTCCAATAAAACATTAGGATATTCATCTGAAATATTGCCAATCAAAGGAAATTACATTTTTAATGATTCCATGTGAAATTCAGAACAGTTTTTCTACAGATTTTAGATGTAGAATGTGCTTCATTTGTATGTACTGTAACAGCTCACATTCAGTATGTAACATATACATTAATAATGCATTGTATTATACCCTAATGTCTTACAATGCATTCTGAAATTTGTTTAATTCTTGTTCACATAAGTTGTTAGTTGTGTTGCTGCATTTTGTGAATGATTTGAGTTCCCAGTGTTTCATCAGACCAGAGAATCTTTTTTTATACAGACTAAGATTCCTTTTTACGGTTCTTTTGGACCTTTTGACTTACAGTTTATTAATTTTATTAAAATTAAAATACACAACATGCATCTATTCAGATACATTGCATTAGAATTGCATGTGTGTGGTAAAGTGCTCGGTATTTTGTTTGTCTATTCCATCAAAATCTTTGTTTTTAAATACCTGCAGGTATGTTAGTGTTGAAAGTAAAGCACGAGTAAGAGGATATTGGCAAGTAGTAGGACGGATGCAAACAAAAAGGTCTTTAGAGGCACGAATGGAATTTGCCTTAACATCGGGTGCAAATTGAAATGTTGCCCCCTCCACACATGCTAAAAATGTGAACTTGAAACATATGACACTTCTTTTCAGATTGTCCTGCTGAAAGATTACATACAAGTGCTTTTTGCTGTGGTGTGGTACTCTATGAGACCACGGCAGTGGAATCCAGCAGTGTCTTCTAGAGTTCAACACAGGATTAACTATTTCTTCACTTGTGCTCTGTAATGGCACTTGCCAACATGCATACCAGCTAAGGCTGAGCTGTGGCTTTCCCACATTCACAAGCTCTGCTGTTGCGGTCTGCCTCATCATTACTGCTTCATTTACCTCGCCTCAAAGATATGTGTAAATAAAGAGTGGAATGCATGTTTTTTTGAGAGTGTACATAGTAAAACAAAAAGGGAAATAAAGGAATTACACTTTAAGGAATGGGAGAAATGTAAAGTCTTGAAAAATCCAGACTGATAAAACAGATGATATCAGTTAAATAACACTCCTGGTGTGCAGCAAATTTTCATAAACATAAGAGAATGTATGTTTAAGAGTCAGAGATTCAAGCAATTTACCTATGCCTTAATACAATTGTGCATGTGGGTTGTGTGTGGGTTAATCTCAGACCTTGTGTGTAATTGCATACATTGTGACATTTTCAGCAGTGTCTGTGTGTTATTTTAGACTGGACAGAGGTGTATGAGCTGGTATGTGTGTGAGTGCATGAGTGTGTTCTTGTTAGAAAAAGAGCCAGCAGAAGGGGAAGGGCCTTGAGTGAGTTGAAAAAAAGCCTCAGTATAGTGAGGAAAACACGAGCAAGAGGGAGGAGAGGATAGGAGAGGAGAGGGTCGACCAGCAAGGGCCAGAGCTGTTTTATTTTTATTTTATTTTTTTCTTGTTATGTATGACTATTTTAAGTGTAAGAAAAGGTAATAAATATATAATTGAATTGTTATATGGGTTGCACCCTGTGTACGGATTGTTGTGGGGACGAGCAGGAGCTAGAGGTGCCCAGAGGAACACTGAAGAGGGAGAGGACATACAGCAGAAACATGAGACTCAGCAAGGTGAGTCACGGCAATACTTGTAGAACTTGTGTATATGATGTTACTTTTAGTATTTTACTTTGTAGTATTGATTGATTATTTATATCGGCAGTCTATTCAGGCTACTGTTGGCAATTTGGAAGGAAAGCTGCATTTGACAGCTATTTTCACATACACCTCTATTTTTTTGGTCCACAATACATATCTAATTTTCTCACATGTGTTGTCCCTCTAATGTGCGCATTTCTAATATTGTCCATTCTTGTAACACACAAAGAAAATCTCAACATAAGCTCCTGTCTCCAAACCATACAACAGGGATGGTCTCACTACTGTGTGTAGACCTTTTCCTTCACTCTTGCTGCTAACCACTTATCACACAACACTCCCGACACTCTTTTCTACCCATTCTATCTTTCCTGCGCTCACTTCTTATCCTCTTGTCCACAGACTCCAGTGCGCTGAGCTCTTGAGATCATGTGCATAAACTCCTGAAAGTTCTTACTTTCTACTCCTTGCTTCCTGTCTGTTTATTCTGTTTTCCTCTGTGGTTTTTAGAACTACATAAGGTACATAACCCTTATTCTTAAAAATGTGCAAATATTACTAAAATAATTAAATATTTCACAGCATTCTCTCCTAGACACTCCCAGCCCTTCAGTGGAATATCATCAGGACCGACTGCCTTTCTATTCTTCACTCTCTTTAAAGCTGCTTTCACTTCAGCCTGACTAATCTGTGGTACTCTAGTTCCACAACTTGACCTTCTTTGACCTTCTATATTCTCTTTATTCATCAGCATTCAAATGTATTGTGGCCATATTGCATTCACACCCATTGCATTTTAAACTCTGTTCTTGATCACTCTAACCTGCTGTACGTCCTACTTTGCCACATGTACAAGTCTTTTTTCCTTCCTTATCATTTATTCTCTCATACAACTCTTCAAATATTACCTTCAACAATAATTCACTTCCTTAATCTCCATAATGTCAGCTATGTCCCTACTTTTTATTGTACCAACATTAAAATTCATACTCTTCCCTTTCTACTGCTCCCTGAACTTAAGCCTGTCCTCTTCTCTTTCTTTGTTTCTGGCACATCTTCCTCCTCTCCATCACCATATGGTATGGTAGACAGACTGTTGTTCATATACATGTGCTTGTACTTGCCTGTTTCCTGATGCTTGTGTAACTGCGTTGAATTGACACATTTATTGGCCTAAAGAGAAATGGAGAAACATTTTGTGCACTGATGACAGTTTTACAGATGAGTAGCCGTGGCCTAATAGATAGGGTTGAGGGCTGGGAACCAAAATATCACCAGTTCGATCCCAACTTCAGGCAAGTCATGGTTGAAGTGCTGTTGAGCAAGGCACCCAACTCCAAACTGCTTCTGTACTGCACATTGCTCTGGGTGTTCCACAGATGGGTTAAATGCAGAGAAAGAATTTCCCTACAGGATCAATAACGTATTATTATTAATATTATTGTTATTATCCTTGTTATCTCAGCCTAAAGTTGGTGGCAGTTCATCTACAACCGGGGCTCTACCCAAGTCCTTGGGTTGTCAGCTACTGTCTGATGCATAGAACCTTGCGAAGAATGGAGGCAGTTCCAAGAAGTGCAATTTTTTAATCTGTTTGGGGTGACTATTTCCTGGGATCTGCTCTCCGTATTTGCTCTCCCATCACAACTGGGATGACTGTAGTATTTGTCTTCCTCATGCTTGAGATTTCAATCTCAAGGTCCTTGTATTTATTGTTTTTTTTCAGTTTTTTGAGTGCAAGGTTTGCGTCATTTGAGACGTCATTTTTCTCTTCTGTTGTAATATACTGTATAATGTCAGGTCGGTTTGCCGCAATGGTACGGTCTGTCTGTCACTGGCATTTCATACTTAATGGTGATATCATCAGTATTCACACCTTTTTCTGTTTGATGCCCATACAATGCAGGTAGCTGGCGATTCTACAAGTATTGTGTACTAGAATGTACTCTGTTGGTGCCAGCACTTAGCAGCCTGATATGATGTGGCTCAAATGCTCCTCATGTTGATGACACATTCTGCACTTGCTGTTGCTGTTCTGTTTCTGTATTGCTTACTGATGGCGGCGAGTATTAGGTGCTTGATCCTGAGCTGCTATAAAGAGGCTTTCTGTCTCGCTTTTTAGTTCTCCACTGCTTAACCAGTTCATAGACATTATCTTGTCAACAAATTGACGGTCGAGATCTGTGAAGAACTGTCCATGCAGAGGCTTTGATCTGATAGTGTTTATTTTGTCATTAATCATTTCGGACTTTAGCATGGACTTTTAGATCAGATAGGGATATGCGATCTATAAGTTCAGGTGACAGATACAGTATTTCTTTACTTCATCTCTAAATCTGATGAGTGAGAAAATTGTCTTTTCATGGTTTCTTAACATTTGAGTGAACTTGTCTGTACCTACTTGACTGTACTCACTCAGCAGGACAGCTGCACTGTTATAAAACCTCCACACTTTAATAATGCCACGGCCACCCTTGCTTCTAGGTTTGTACAGGCGTGTGACTTCAAACATTGGATAATGGAGGCCTTGTGTTGTCAACAGCCTTATGGTCTTGGTGTCCATCTTACAGAGTTAATTTCTCTTCCAGTTGATTATCCCAAAGCTGTATTGTGGTACTGGTAAGACAAGGCTGTTAGTTTCCTGAATCTTGTTTTAAGAATTAAGATCAGTCCAGAGGACAAGTCTTAGGCGCCTATAGTACTCCTGATTTCTGATTTTTGTTTCATCATTCAAGATAATATGGGTCCAGTTTCCCCCATTTGAATGTGACCTTTGAACACTTATCCAGCCCTAACTCCATCTGGATGTCATTACTGAATGTTTGGACAAGTATCAGTTCTTGATTTAGTTGAGCATCATCCATGCAGAGAAAGTGGTTTATACAGTGGATTTTTTTCTTCATTTCAAACCCTAAGAATGCTACTCAGTGGTGTATGAGCCATAGAGAATAGTAGTGATGAGAGGGAAGCCCCCTGGAAGATTCCTCGATCGATAGCTATTGTGCCTGTTGTGATGTAGCCACTTGCATAGTTTAGCTGCATCTAAGCTGCTTATTTTCTACACTTTCACTGCACCTTTGAGAAAGCTAATGATTTTCGGGTTTGCTTGATACATTCGGAGTAATGCAATAATCCAACTGTGCGGTACATTGTCAAATACCTTTTTGTAATTAATCTATGCCATACTCAGATTCTTATTTCTTTTCTTAGCATTCTCAATGATCATTTCGTCCAAAAGGAGCTGGTCTTTGCCATATTGAGTTGATCTTTGCAGCCCTTTTGTTCTGGTGGCCCTTTTGTTTTGTATGTTGTGGACAAGAAGGTGCTTATATACTTATATAGTCTGTTGGAGATCAAAGAATTTAATAACTTGTACATAGTTGGCAGGCAAGTAGTTTTGAGGATCTGTTGATTCCTTCCCCTTCCGTAATAGGTAGGTCACCCATTTGGTGATCCATTCAGGGAGGGACTTTGGATCAGTAGTAGTCTTGCTTAGGGCTCTAGCAAGATTGGGGTGCAGTGCATCCAACTTCTTAATCCAATCGTTTTGGATCTTGTTTATTCCAGCCTTCTACTTGTAGTTTAATGATTGATTAAACTTCTTCCAGGGAGTAATATTTTCACTCTCCTGTTGTTACATGCTGGTACTTCTGAGCTTTCTGTTCTATCCACCATGCCTTGGAATTGTCAGATCTGCAGAAGTTTGCTTCTTAGAGGGTGCTTTCAAAACAGGTCCTAAACCGTGGTTCAAATCTCTGTAGAATTCTAGTAGAATACATTTTATATATTGTATATTTTTAGTCTTAGCTTGCAGTTTCATTTTTAGCACTTGGATCTTAGCACTTGGAAGCTTACAAGTTGGGTATTTGTTTCTAATTTGTGCCTTTTGGTGTGTATTTTGGTTTCTGACTCCTTTGGATAGTTCCGTCAGAACTGAGATATCTTTGCGGTTATCTGCAATCCTGCTATTTATAAGGATCTTTCATTTAGAATCCTCATTTGGTCATTTTCTTTGTGCTTTTATTTCAGTCTCACCAGCAATGACGACTGCCGTAGCATATATCAACTAATTGAGCTCTGTAAGGGTCTAATTTTTGTCTCTGCAGCTCATGTTTACTGAATTGTTGGCCAGGCTTGAGCTTTTTAAGGCTTTTTTGCTCTGTGATACTGATGATCTGCATTTCACATAGTTTCTGCCTGATCTTGCTCTGCATTAGGTTCAGGTTCCTGGCTTAACGTTTATTGTTTTGATGTCTCTTTATATATAAA
>JAOUQT010000022.1:15244380-15256871 GCA_025769995.1 Xyliphius kryptos
CTCTGTGCTAAAATAAAAAAATTAAAAAAAACACAAATTACGCGTCTCATCTAAAATGATTTCAACAAAGAAAACCTCAGACACACACCTGGTCCTGGCTAAAGGTCTCGGCGCAGCTATGATCACGGGCGTGAGTGGCACCGAGTCCAGCGTCTGGGATGCGCATAGCATGTCGTTAGCGTCTACGCTAACCTGTTCCGAGCTCTCGTCCCCCTGCTGAGACACGGCCGAGCTGTACATGGACTCTCCCAGAGGACGCGTCGTGTCAAAACAGTCGGGCAGGATGATAATGTAATCCTCCGAGGAGGCGGACGACGTTCTGCTGCGACTCTCCTTACCCTCTTCCTCATCCTTCTCTTTATTTCTCACCTTTTCGTCTTTTTTCTTATTCTTGCTCTCCTCTTGGTCCTCGGGGTCCTCGTCCGAGCCATCGTCTCCGGCAGCCGGATCCAACACGAGACGCTCGATATCCGAATCGTTCCCTTCGTCTAAACGAGACATCACATGTGTACAGATATTAGCTCTTTTTATTGTATTGCTTTTATATTAGACTCCCAGCCAATATACAGTCACTGGCCACTTTATTAGGTACAATTGCTTGTTTAACACATATCTAATCATGGCCTCACCTCAATGCATTCAGTCACGTACAGGCGGTCAATAAAACTCGGTGAAGTACAAAATGATCATCAGAACGGAGAAGAAATGTGATTTAAGTGACTTTGTGTAATGGCATGTTTGTTGGTACCAGACTCTGCTGGTCTAGTGTTTACAGAGAATGGTCAGAAAAATAGAAAATATCCAAAGAGGGACAGTTGTGTGTGGAAGAAAATGACCATGTTGATATCGGTGAGAGGGTCAGAGGAGAATGGACAGACTGGTTGGTGATGGTGATGATAGAAAGACAACAGTAACTCAAATAAACACTGGTTACAACCAGGGAACTCTGTTGATCTCTGATGAAAGCCATGAATATTTTACAAAGTTCTGAACGTTAAAGCAAGACCAAACTTTCTACTACCAAGGTGTACCTAATAAAGTGTCCGGTGAGTGTACATCTAATTCCACCTGATTCCACGGTTTATTCCACTACAGCGCGCTGATGGTGATGTGTTTAAAGAATCGTCATTCGGCATCTCGCAGGAACATTCCGGAACATTAGTCTCCTGCAGAAAGCTTTAGTCTGTGAATGTAACCGGAAATTCCCATCCGGAATTCTACACAAAACACAACAGACTAGGGATGCGTGCGTCCAAGGTACTGCCGAAAATAACTCCTGGCCTGAAAAAAAACTCTGGTCACACTCTGGTCCGCCTTTTGGGTCGATCACGGCTGGCATTCGCTCTGGCATCGTTCCCACAATATCACTACATTTAATTCTGTTCCCAAATTGGTGCGGGTCTGGATTCTGCGGTTCGTGCACCCTGGGCCACTCTCACAATTTAAGCACAATGAATCCTGGCATCATTATGGAAATATGCCCGTGCCAGCAGGTAAGATCAAATCTGTTGATGGAATAACCTGGTGGTCCGGTATATTCAGGTGGTCAGCTGACCTCATTCTTTAGGCACAAAGCCCATGCAGTAATTATCCAATGGGAGGCTGTTACCTATTGGCTCAGTTACATCCAGGGGGTAAGCGAATATTAATTGGCCCAGGCGGGCAGAGTAATTAAATTATTCTCTGCCAACTGTACGTGTAAATTAAGCTAGACGTATAGATGCCTAATAAACAGTGCCAGCACAAGGGTTTCACCATCATTCATCCTAGAGAGTGAGAGTGAGGTTCTTTACATCCAAGCTCACATCAGTTAAAGCATGACTCTACTACACTGGGATTAAACCCATCATGGCAGCTGCAGTGCAGATGGAGGAACTCCCGGAGGAGGCACCATCCTGGCAGCACGTCACCAATCTGAGCTCTATGAACTGAACTGAACGGAATGCCAGGTACCAGAGTAATAAGAGAACGTGTTGGCGTGTTTTTCTCGTCAACCCTCAGCACTTTAACGCTCTTGGTGTTTTTATGATGATGGCAGTGATAACGATGATGTTTGAGCACCTGTAGCGATGAGCTCAGCAGGAATGGAGACAAGAGGACAAGGATCAGGAAGCTCCTCCGATTCGGCTCTAGGAGACTCCGAGAAAGGAGCATCAAGGTTATCGGACATTCTCGCCATCATCCTTTCACAGAGAGACACAGAGCCCTGTGGAGCTGGACACAGAACTAACACACACACACACACACGTTGGTGTGCGTTCCATACAAATAAAACAGTATCTGTATTTGCTTTGTACACACCAGTGCTGCTGACTCTACCATGATGCAGGATGCCATGATCCAACACTCCTCCCAGAGTGAGAGAACGAATCACAGAGTCACTCACAAACCGACGGCCAATCACGTCCTCGTCGCCTTTCTCCTGGGCGGGAACTCCGCCTGAATCTGGAGTTTGAGCAACTGCTGACACATTAAACACACACACACAATCAAGAAAGTACAGGAAACTGCATTAAATAAACACACACACACACACACACACAAACATTTATATATATAGTGTGTAGAAAGGAAGAATAATTGGAAAACCAAAAAGGTAAAAATAAAAGTGAGAATGACATAAAAAACAAAGGGAGGAACAAAAGAAGAAGAAATGGCGGGAAAAGAAGGGACATAATGGTCAGCTCTAAGGTCAATTTAGCAACACTAATTAGCCTACCACCTAGTTTTGTACTGTGGGAGGAAACCCGTGCACCCAGAGAAAACCCTCACGTACAAGAGAACAACATGCAAACTTAACAAAGAAAGAACCCAGGACACGTCACCTGGGAATCAAGCCTGGGACCTTCTTGTTGTGAGGTGGAAGCGCTACCCACTACACCACTCTGCCAGCCGAAGAATATATATGATATAAATTTTTTTAAATATTTACCCAGAATGCTATTAGCCGTTTGGTTTTCCTCTCCAGCTTCCTCCTGTATGAGTCCGGGTGGTGTTTTGTCCTGCAGCGGTGCATCATGGGGCAGGGGAGAAATGCACGGAGTGATATCTGTACACAATGAGAACGAGTGTTGACTTTACACCGCAGTGTGAATAAAGGGATCAATGCAAGTGATCGGGACACAGTGGCGTTCACATTGTTACCTGTTACCTGAAGGAATGAGCTGCATGAAATGGGTGTGACATGTGGGAGAGAGTTACTGAGGGACTTCCACCCGGGAGAGTGCAAACTGGAGTGTTACTTGAGGGAGTGCTACCTGTGTGAGTGCTACTTAGGGGAAGTGCCACGTGTCGAAAGTGTCGCTTGTGTGAGTGCTAGCACAGGGAGTGGCACACCTGTGGGGAGTGGAACCTGCAGGAAGTGCTACCTGCGGGAGTGTTGTTGGGAACGCTCTCCAACTCCTGCACTATGTTAATGTCCAGAAGCTCGAACGACAGCAAGTCCTAGGAATAAATTACTACTAATAAATAATTGGTACCAATATTTCAACATTCATTATTTATAATTAAACATAAATTCATTGTTTTTTTTTTTTTTTTTAGACTTTACGAACCAAAACATCATCATCATCATCATCATCAACACGTCCCCTAACTGTCCCCCCTGCAGCGTTTAAATAAAGCTTGATCGTACCTGTGCAGTCAACAGGTCCACAGACGGAATGTAAAACTCCTGATCACAGTCCTGATCCACGGTGATGAGCAGCGGCTCACGGGATGCCGTGCGGTTCTTCTCCTCCCTCTCTAAGGTCCGAGCCGATTTCTCCTGGTGAGGACAGAAAAGGAAAGGAATGAGCAGTGACTCAGGGCCGGGTCCCAAATATAGCAATGGATTCATTGTCGGTGCATAAAATAATAGAATACGTGATAAAATACAGGGCGATTCACTCGAAAGAGGCCCGTCTTATTAATAAAGGTAGTACTAAATACATGTTCAGTCTATCAGAAAGAATTTAAACCCTTAGAGATCCTTTTTCTCCATGTGTGTACGTAGGTGTGTGTACGCGTGTGTGTGTATTAACCAGGTGACATCATCCTTTTTGCAAGCAGGGCCCCACTAACACAATTTTAATGTCATTGTGGGACCACCACCTCCATCTTCTCAAAAACCATTCCTTCTACCTCATCCCCTACTCAACCCCCGTTGCAACCCCACACCCCTGCACCTACTCAACCCCCAATGTTTGGGTTCCATGCAATCGATTACACATACGTCAAGGAACGTAGAATGTGTTATGTTTGCTTCATCCATGGTCTATACCCACTTCATCTTAGTTTTAGGGTCACGGAGAAGCCAGTGTCCGCCCCGCAACGCTGGGCGCAAGGGCAGGAACAACCTTAGAAATGGTGCCAATCATCATAGGGTGCACAAACACACACTAACAGGCAATTTAAAAACCCTAATTAACCCATCATGCATGTCTTTGGAATGCAGGAGTTAACAGGAGTACCCAGAGAAAACCTGCGTGTACACGGGGAGAACATGCAAACTCGAACCCAGGCACTTCTTCCCATCTATTCTTCTTACTCTCTTTCAAGTGAATTGCCCTGTGAAAATCCGACACAGTTCTTCCGGACACTCCGAGTGTCACGCTTGCTTTCTTTCCCCAGCAAAGCCCAGAAGTCTTCGTTATGTAACCTATGTGAAAATGTAGTGCACCGACCTGAGGTGTGACACACGGCGACACTATGAGGCCGTCGGCGGAGATGGCAGTCGGAGCTTCGGGATCCACGACGATGCTGCACCAAACCCGGGGACCAAACTGCTCGCCACCATGTGCCAGACGCCAGTGTGACGTATAAGTGCCCTCCAGGGTGGGAGCGCACAGAGCCACACTCACTAATCCCACCTGGAAGAAAAACACACACACACACTTCGGTATTAAGGTTTCGCTCTTGATAAATGTATTTTCTAAAAATTAAAATTATCACCACACCGCACTTTTATTTTCAGCGCTAATGATTTATCTAGATGTAATTCAAGACCACGAGGAATAATCTCCGGCGAGTTTAAGGATGGTTTTAACCGCCCACTTATCACTCACTCCTAAAGATCTGCACCATCTTCATACAAGACTAGAACGATTTACAACCATTGATACAGTCTAAGGCGGCATGGTGGCGCAGTGGAAAGTACTGTGGCCTCACAGCAAGAAAATCCTGGGTTCAAGCCCGAGCACTGCCCTCTGTGCCACCGTGCCGACCCTTCATCCAATTCAACTTCCTGTTTCCTGATGCAGTCACAGTGATGCGCTTCCAAATGAACAAGATATAAGAAAGTGTAATCAAGATACACACCTGGCCTGGTTGCAGTGTGGGCACGGACACCTCCCTCCACCTCTCCCCCGAACCCACGGCCAGATTCCCCCACATGAACTTCAGCTAAAAAAACAAGAGACGATTACATTTGCAAAAACATAAACATTGCTTGAATTCAAACAGAGATACAACAAGCGGAAGATAAAAGTCAAACGATCATCTCCGCACTTTTATTAAACGTCACAATACGCTCGCTTAATGACGTCCGGTCACGTGTCGATGAGACGTTTCTGTGCACTAACTGATCACTGGATTAGAATAACACCCAGTTAAAAACAAAAAATGGGTTGGTCCACCTTTTATCACACATGAGGGACCAGACTCTACAAGTCGACCCATGTCCAATACAACAGCTCCACCGGACGCTGGTCTCCCAGATTAACCACCGGGTCTCCGTTTACCCATACCCATAGCACTTTATACGGAACCCGGCTGCGCCACTTCATCAGTGATCGCATGCCACCTTTCAGATGTTCCTAATCCAGTGATCATTATGTATCCGAGACGGTTCTTCTGGAGACTTTAAGAGTCACGCGTGCGTCTTGGGTGCGTTATTTTACTTTGGTGTCCGGGGTCCAGCTCATGGTGCCGCTGTTCTTCATCTTCCAGTATTTAACAAACTTGGTCCCGGGCCTCAGGCGCGAACCGTCCGGCAGATTTTCGTCCAACAGCAGAGCCGTCATGGCAGGGACGGCGAGGGGACATGGGCGCTTGGGACGCCTGAGGAAAGATGAAACACAGCAGCGGATCAGTCTCTATCAGGAATACACACGTATGCAGTATATAAAGCGGCAAATTGATTGGATTTAAACAAATCACGTGATAATTAGACATTTTGGTGTGTGTGTGTGTGTGTGTGTGTGCGCAGTCTGGATAACTAGGAGCTCAGTCAGCATTTCCTTACCCCAAAGAGCACACAGCAAAGTGATGACGGCGTACGGCAGGACGTGCGTCTGCACGTGTATTTGGATTTATAAGATTGAATAATTACACGTTTTTATATTAAACACAAGTTGGAACGTGTGGAATTAGCTCAAATGGTAGCGCGCTTGCTTAGCCTGCGAGAGGTAGCGGGATCGATGCCCAGTGAAGTTCGGATATCGTTTAGGGCTCAGCCGTGGATAAATGGATAGGGTAGAGAGCTGCGGGTTCAATCCCTATTTTAGGCACGTTATGGCTGAAGTGTTCTTCTGGAGACCTGTTTTATCCGAAAGTGTATGAACATGTGTGTCAGTGTGTGTGTGTGTGTGTGTGTGTGTGTGTGTGTAAGAGAGAGAGAGAGAGAGAGAGATCCAGGCGTACTTTTTTAAACCTTTAAATACTAAGCCCCTCCCCCTTCCCCCCAGTGAAGTGTGCAAATGTCAGACCGTATCTGTAGATCACTGATATTAAAGGCTGCAGTTTATGACATTTCGTTCGACTGTCCCAGCAGATTTAACTAGAACCTCGATATTAAACTGCGGAAATAAAATAAACCGCCGCCGTGTTTAAACGCCCGTCTCCCGAACGCCATCGAACGCGATCCACCGCCCCAAATCATACTGACACCCCGCTATTAATGAACTATACGAACCTGACGGAACACGGAGAGAGAGGTACGGGACGAACCACACGGCACCTTGTGTTTGTATGTGATGAGAACAGTTTGGGGAAGGCCCTATCCTCCATCATGACATGGTCATGTGAGTTTGGTGGTGAAGATCCGAAGGTCTGAATTTGACATGTTTCGCACCTTTGGAATGAATTAGGAGATGGTGAACCAGGTCCTTACACCCAACGTCGGTGTCCGACCTTAAGATTTTGGAATGAGAACCAGCCGGGCTCCCAATTCGCCATTCCAGTTCATCCCAAGTGAGTTTGCCGGGGGTGAGGTCAGGGTTCTGAATGAACCGCGAGGTCCATGGACCTTCCCAATAATATCGGAAAGCATATCATTTACCAAAATTCCTTGACCTCATACACTTGTGGGAGTAAGACCAAGTGGACCAAACCGGTACTGCAGACGGAGATCAGAACCGGGTTTAAAGGAAACGGCGCAGAACCATAAACCCGACTGCGAGGTGCTATTAGTGGAACGTGTGTTATTGTAAGCGCGGTACCTGTCTGAGTGTTTCCGCCCCCGTCCCGGCTGTAAGCACCGTTTAAGATCCTTAATGGCATAAGAGTCGCTCAGAAAATGTAAAATGCCCGCGCAGTAGATCACGCCCTGGAACCCGCGCAGAACGCTTCTGAAAAGGGCACTTAAAAGCAATTACGCTGCTCATTTGCGAGGATTTACTGTCAGTCTGAGGAGGCAGCCCACCACCAACTCCGCGCAGAGGGTTCTGTTTATAGACCGCAGAGACGAAAGTATCGGGACACCCACGGAACCCGAGCTACAGCAGGTCCATTTTACGGTCTGCAGACATAACGGCTGGTACCCGTCTGATTGGATTCGGAGGCCAAGGTTTAAAAAAGAAAGCACTTGTTAAACAGCTGGGTTCCAATTCATCTCAAAGGCGTTTGATGGGTTTAAGGTCGAATAATCGTCAAGTTCCTCCACCTTAAAGGCAGGGGTGGTGGTGGGTCAGTTTGTAGGACAGCCTGAATCAGCTGGTGAGGCAGTAGGGTGGGACACACGGCACTGGGAGGTGGGGGGTGGGGGAGGAGGCGGAACCCTTGGGGCAGGAATGAAGAAAGATCAGCTGACCTAAAATCTGGGTTCTAATTCATCTCAAAGGCATTTGGTGGGTTTAAAGTCAAGTTCCTCCACCTTAAAGCTGGAGGTGATGTCCATTTTGCAGGACATCCTAAACTGGCAGATGGGGCGGTGTGGCAGGAGCGTAGCGGTACACCCCACACTTGGGGGTGGAGGAGGAGGTGGAACCTGTGGGACTGGAAGACAGAAAGATAGAAACCTCTTCCTGCCTTTTTGGTCCAGCACCGCAACTCCTCCCCCCACCACAAGGGTACATCATACTGCAGGACGTCCTGAATTTGCTTGAAGGGTGGTGGTGCGGGGTGGCACAGGCACAACGACGGTAGGTGGTTGAAGTGGAACCAAAGGGCAAAGGATCAATGCTCGACTTTTCTAAGCCGGGAAAACCCAAAAGGGCCTTCCCCAAACTGTTCCCATGACCCATACAGTGGTCTAAACCATGTGACCGTGTGCTTGATCCGCACCTGGGGCATGAATCCGGCGAGGCGTCCCGGCACGTTTGTTGATACGGTGTATTTCTATGCAGATGAGGGGGCGGAGCAGTGGAGTGGAACCGGCCTTCCTCCTAATGGAGGCTGCAGACCATCAGCGGAACATAAAGCAAGATCCCGCTGATCCAGCAGCGGCGCGCGGTAAGTGCTTTTTCAGGAAATGGATTAGATACCATCGCAATCACAGAGGGAACCGATGTGTGGACTCCATCCATAAAAGGAACCTCTCTTTCTTTTGGAAATCCGCGGCGCCGCAAGGTCACTCGGGTTCCGGCGGACAGCGGGCTTTCTTCCTCTGAGCTCATTCACGGAGCCGCGAGTGGCGAGGAGAGGCAGGCGGTCCTCACAATGCCACCTATTCAGAGAAGCCAAGTGGCATTCTGATTCATCCCAAAAGTCTGCTGTCGGCTTCTCGAGTTCTTCCTCACCCCACTGGCTCGTCCGTCTCCATGTTTGGGGGACATCCTCAAAATGTTCTCAACTAAGGAACCGAGCCCAACTGGCAGGACACAACGCTCCTCCACTGAACCGAAACACAACCCTCCTCCACTAAACTTTACACTTGGTACCATGTACTCAGACAAGTAACCGTTTCCATGGCAACCGAAGAACAACACACCCGTGCCAGACAACGTCAGAACCCCGGGCCGTCGCAGTGGAACCACAGTTACATGTTGTTGCCTCACTCTGGTTTGTGTGGTCTGCAGAATTCTGTTCGCTGGAAACCGCAATCAGGTTCCACATGCAAATGAACGGCGCTCGCACTCGGCGACACTGATCTAATCTCTCCAACCAACACAACAGCAAACGTATAAATAACATTCAGCGTGACCTTTCAACAGAGCCAGTCTCGGATCTGAAGCAGAGAGCAGGGGAACCGGCCGTCAGACCCCAAACGTCCTCAGGGCGAGTGGTTTGTGGAACGGAGCGCCGGTTCTTTTAAACGAGGTCTAAAGATCTTAAAGGCTGTTGAGGACGGAGCCGGAGACACAGCCGCGATAAGAGCGGCTGATGAAACAGGCAGGCAAGGCTTTTCTTCAAAGCGTGGGCCAGGAACTGACGAGGAACGAGGAGGACGGAGAGAACGGAAGGACGGGGAGACGAAGGACGGGAGGACGAGGAGAATGGGGGAAATGGGGAGAAGATGAAGAACGGGAAGACGAGGAGAACAGAAAAAAACAGGGATGTTGGGAAAACGCGAAGAACAAGAGGATGAGGAGAACATGGAAACTGGGGAGAGCAGGAAGATGTGGAGAACATGGAAAATGGGGAGAACAAAGAACGGTAGGACAGGAAGAAGACGAAGAACAAGAAGATGAGGAGAACATGGAAAATGGGGAGAACATTGAAAATGGGAAGAACAGGAAGAAGAATAGGAAGATGAGGAGGACGAGGCGATGGAGAGGACGGGGAGAACGGGGGAAAAAGCGGAGGAGACGAAAAACTGGAGGACGAGAAAAAAGGGAAACAGGGAAAAATTAAAATGGGAGACACAAACAACTGGAGGACGAGGAGAACCGGAAGAAGACAAAGAACGGGAGGACGAGAGAAACGCGGAGAACATTTCGGCTTCGGAACTGTCGGAGCAGCATCGGCATCTGGTGACTTCAGAAGCTGTTGTGTCGCATATGTAAATCTGCGCGAGTGTGAGTGTGTGTGTGAGTGTGTGTGTGTGTGTGAGATCCAGTGGTTGCTGATGTTTGCGTTTTGGGATTTATTTTATCGGCGTCTCCCAGATTTCTGTAATTCATTTAGGACCTTAAAGAGCTCCGTATGTCGTGACGGAACCCTTTCGATGTTCCGTCACGAGGGAACCATTCATACCATACTCATTCTGACTCCAGTGTGAGCTACGAGGATCCTGCGTGTAGAAATTTTGCATGTTCTTCCCATAAGTCCATATGAGCATTTACTCTAACGGTGTGAACAAAGCTACCAAACTGCCTGTGTGTGAATGTGTGTTCACGTACCCACCATCCTGCCCCCTCCTTTCACAATAAGTGCAGGGATAGGCACAGAGTGTTTCTGCCGTGGTTTAAAGGACTGATATGTAAACACGGCAGCCATATTGGTCAGGGGACGTGGTATGTAGCTGGTTACCAACCGGTTATTTAATCGCACACACTCCTTTAATTTACATGGAGCACTCTGCAGAACCTGAGGTACGACAGCGGCGGCGGCGGCCTCAAACCGCCAACGATGGACGCTGGCAAAAATTATACAAGACAGACTTTAGGACCGCAACCTTTCCTTTATTTAAGCTTCTCCCCAAGACGTCGGCTCACGACACTGACCGTACAATAAGGACTCGAGACTCTTGAGACGCCGGTATCGGAGCGTTGCGGTCGCAGCGCCGTACCGCGCTCATTAACATACCGTGAACCGAGTTCCTCGTGGGGGCAGCATCAGGTAATCGGGTTTTCTTACTTAATAAAGCCTGGCTCATCCGCACCGTAGCCCCGCCCCACATTCGACCCTTGTGCCGAAACCAATTTCCTTTCTGTCAAAGTGTCGATGGCGAGCGAGAACATTAAAGAAACGCAAGTCGCAGAGTTCATCTCGCCGTAATGGACGGAATGCAAGGCAATTACAGCGGCGTTCAAAGAGCAGATCGACGCGGCAGGATGGACCTGGAAGGATGTGACCTCAGCGAGTCTACGCGTTCAGAGACCGAGTGCTAATTGTTGCCACGATGGCGAGAACGGGAACCGGAGACGGGAGGAGACGCATCGGACTGAGGACTCTGCAGCGAATTAAACAGAAAGCGGGAGTTTACGGTGGTTCTTTAACGGGTCTTTCCCGCGGGGTTAGGGCTTTAGCTTTTAGCCTTTAGCAAGCCTCGGATAAAAAACGTGACTGAACAACCTGAGGGTCTCCATCGTCCACACGACCAGAATGCTGAGCGTCTACCGAGGGGCCCTCAAGGCTGTACGCCGGAGCGCGGTTGTCAGGAACCTGTCGGCAGATGTGCATGAAGGCGGGGCGACCGGTATCCATGGCAACCACAAAGCAACACAATCGCACAAAAGGAATCAACGATAATCCCCGAAACAATCGGATCGACGACTATGCAGGTCTTAATTTCCACTGTAGAACCTCACAGTACGAGGTGACCCGTTACCACGGCAACGTAATAAGGGACAGGTCACTTCCAGGCTGTCTCAATTACAGCGGTTTGCCTTTAGACCTTTAAGGACAGATACACAGAGAGTAGCAGCAGCGACTGGATCTTTCAAACCACGCGGCCCATCACACCAGACCTGCGACATTTTAATGAGTCACCTGCAAAAAAAAACAGCGGAGTTCTAGTTCCCACGAGACGGAGAACGTCTCCTAACCCAGACTGAACCCCCACAACCCCGCGGTGCAGGAGAGAGCGAGTGCAGGGTAAAACCCAGTGGAGCTTCCAGGTGATTCCTTTAGGGGGTGATAGAGCAGAGTGTTCTTCTCCACCTCCTTCTGTTCTAAGCATCCTCTGCCATCATGTCCTCCCAAACCGCATCCACAAGTTCCCCTCTGGCCCTCCAGTCTGCTGCGTCTTTACACGTCCAAACCCCCCGATCTCACCTCCCAATGTTCAGGAGCAGAATTCCAGCAGGGAACTGTAATAGGGCGCCCCCTGTGGAAAAAAATCCAGTTGCGCGATTTCCATGCTTCTAAATATTCCACAGTCAGCTGCATTATAAGAAAATAGAAGTGTTTGGGAACGACAGCAACTCAGCCACCTAGTGGTAGACCACGGAAACTGACAGAGCGGGGGTCAGCAGAGTGTGAAGAGGTCGCCACCTTTCTGCAGAGTCCATCACTACTGAACTCCAAACTTTATGTGGTCTTCAGATGATCTCAAGAACGTTGCACAGAGATCGTCATGGAATGGGTTTCCTGGTCCAGCAGCTGCATCCAAGCCATACATCACCAGGTGCAATGCAAAGCGTGGGATGCAGTGGTGTAAAGCACGCCGCCACTGGACTCTAGAGCAGTGG
>JAOUQT010000022.1:15256971-15274138 GCA_025769995.1 Xyliphius kryptos
CTGTAAAAGTGCATTGTGTTTTTGTTTTGGTCATCCTTACAGGCTATGACTAACAGATTGTAAATAGATTGCTATAGTTAAACTGTAACCTATGTAGTTAAAAAAAAAATATATATATATATATATATGTGTGTAAGACTGAGCAAACACTTGTAATTGTCTGATAAAATTAAAAAATTTGTAATTATTTATTCTTTGGTTGTGATTCTATATACAGGGCTCAAAACACTTTATAAAAAGGGTTCGTTTTGTGTAAGCTTAACACATAAAAGTGTAAAAACCATATACACATCAATGTGTTAAAATGACAAAAGAAATGTGTTACAAACTACTCATGTTGCGTTGTCCCTCTTTGGACATAAAGATGTGTTTAGTCAACAAAAAATGTGTTAATATTAACATGTGTTCTGAGAGTGTAAGATATTTTAAAAGGTTGAGGTTGTTATGCTGTTAAAGCCTTTAACAAAATCATACATATCCAGCACATTTGCAATAATTATGCATCAAGTATTTAAGCACTTTTCAAATAAACCATATCACATATCACAAGAATCAACACATTACATAAAGTAAAACCCTTCCTGTTAATTACCTGCCCCAATGACCTGTACTACGAAAGTACTTTAGCACACATTCTGTAAAACCTTATATTATAGTTTTAATTAGTTTGTTTTCTAGTTTTTAGGCTCAAATCATATCGGTTATTACTTTCATAAATCATGGCACTTCTGTCATCCATAGAATGGCAATCTATTGAAAGTGGTAAACATCCTATATACATATTAATCACAGAAAAACACATTTACCTGCAACTATATGTTAGTTTAAAAGGGTTGTGGTTGTTATGTGGTTAAAGCCTTTAACAAAATCATTTAAGTCCAGGACCTTTGCATAAATTAAGCATCAAGTATTTGTTAGTCCACCTATTTGTGGTGGTAATGCACATTAGCATTAAAATAAACAATGCTGTCCTTTTAAAATGTAAGACATGCTCTCAAACCATGCACAAAGCCTAAATACACAGTAGTTTGCATCAAACCTCACAGCATTTACTTACGTACCCATATTAAGAAATAGAAAGAACTGAATACTAGCATGTGCTTTCTGCAGTTAGAAAGCATTTTGATTGCATACCAGTTTAGCTCATCTGTAGTATAATTTATGCACTTCTCTATGACATATCTCTAATTCTTGTGGCAGTGTAACATAAGTTGTGTTGGCATGATGTCAGCCATGTTTGCAAGCTCATAAAACTCCTTTCCATTTTAAGGGAAATAGTACATTAAGGCAAAATAATATTTATTTATACAGTATATCAAAAGTTTCCTCTTATTTACATAATATTGATGTTCTTACCAAAAATGTTAAAATACTCTAGGACATATTAAGGCATTTAGGACACATTACATAAAGAAAAACCCTACCTGTCACTTACCTGGCCCAATGACCTGTAGCACAGAAAATCAGTGATCCCACAAGATGAAATGACAACAAGTTGAATTGTACACCCCCCCCCACCCCTCACCTTAATTAAGACACATGGTAACAGCTTATATTTGTAAATGGTTCAAATTAGTTTGTCTGCTAACATTCCATAACATTTAGGTTCAACTTAATCATAGCACGTCTGTCATGCAATTAAATGGCAACCTATTCAAAGTGGCTCCCTGCCTCTTATATACATGAGGCTATGTATATAACCATAATGACATAATAACCACACAAAAACATTTTCCTGCCACGGTTTGTAAAATAGTTTTAAAAGGTTAAGGCTGTTATGCTGTTTACGCCTTTAACAAAATTATGCAAGTCCCACATCTTTACATTAATTAAGCATTAGGTATTTAAGCACCTTTCAACAGAGCCATACATCACAAGAATTAAGACTTTTGGAACATAGTGCAACACATTACACAAACTATAACCCTACCTGTCACTTACCTGCCCCAATGACCTGTACTCCGGAAAATCACACAAAATTGAAATGACAACACAGTGTACACTTAAATTTTAATTTTTTAACATTTTTGTCAAATCTAATTAAATATATGTGCAACGTAGGTCAAACTTACCAACTTATTTCATTTTTTCTCTTTTTGTAATTAGTAGAACGGTAAGTAAAAAAGCATTTCACCACCAAGTTATATTATGTATGTGACAAATACAATTTTATTTGATGTTGAGCAATGGTATCCCCCCCACTCCCTTACTTTAAGACACATTCTGTAACAGCTTTTAATTCTAAATGGTTCTAATTTGTTTGTTTTCTGGGTTTACATGACATTTAGGTTCACAACATTTATATGGGTTGTTGTGTACATCATGGCACGTCTGTTTTGCAATAAAATGGCAACCTATTAAAAGTGTCTCTCAGTCTTTATTTACATGAATAAACATCCGATGTACACTAACCACACAAAACTACATTTACCTGCCAGTGTATGTAAGAGTGTGAAGATGTTGTGGTTGTTATGCTGTTAAAGCCTTTATTAAAATCATTTAGGTTCAGCACACTGACTTAAAGTAAACATCAAGTATCTGAGCACTTTTCAAATGAGCCATATCATATATCACAATAATTAAGGACATTTGGAACATATTGTCAAGTAAAACCTTACAGGTAACTTACCTGCCCCAATGACCTGAGCATCGGGGTACTACGGAATGTCAGCGATCACGCCAAGATTGAAATGACAACACATTAATGGTATTGCCCCCCCAAATAGTTTATTACCATATCAAAAAGCCTCACTTTGTACATTGTAATGGAACAAAATACACAACAACCATTTACAATTTTGCATAGAGGGAATGTAGTACAAATTAAATTGGGTGTGACTGTAGTGAATTACTATAATTATGGACATATTTAAATTATGGTGCAAAGTATAATGGATATGAATATAACTAGATGTAAATTAATGTAAATATGCGGAGAAGGATGTGCTTAAGAAATAGGACTACAAATATAAAAATGTGTTTTACGTATGCATAATGTATTCATTAACTCTTACCTGCTAGATCCAATCTTCAATTCCTACCTTAATCTTTATCTTTATCCCATCTCTGTTCCCTTCATTCCTTCTTCGGCTCATCTTTTCAGTATCATTTGACATGAAGAACTAATAAAAAGAACACAATTAATTATAATACTGGATTTATGAGGTCTCCTCTACATGTAACCTGATAAGGTAGTACTACTTGGCACAAACTTGGCACAAACTTGACACAAACTGGGGAAAAACCTGCCCCGTGCACAGATTCTCACAGTAAACGATTAATTATGCGGTATGTAAACGCACTTCTATTGTTTAACGACAAATAACGTCGAATAACAGGAACAGAGTGTAATAGACGGTACCGTATTGAGGAATCGCCTCAGCGGCCAATTTGTCGTGAGGTAATTAAACCGTCAGCACAACAGTTCTACATAAAACTCGATAAAACGCGAATAAAACAACCGACAACTATAAAAAACGACTGCAAAACCTAAATACCTGCTTCATTAATAATCACTTGGAAGAATTATCGATTATAAACACATTTAATTACTTCACAAGACAAGGACAAACTCCTACCTTTCCGTCACTCCTCTGAAGCAGTGACTCTGAGGAACAGGAGGAAAGACATCTCGAGTATGGGAACCGAAAAGGGACAAATCGCAGTGTTTACGCCTTCCAGATTTTTCCAGAACATTCCACCTCCACCAATCAGTATTGTACTGACGTTCAGAAAAGAAAATATGACTTTCTTTATTTTATTTTAAAATAATGGAACTTATTTTTTTCTTGATGACCTCAATTAAAAAAAATGTTTTACATGATTGTGACATTTAAAATACTAATCATACACTGTGCAAAAACATTAAGGAAACACTAAAATAACGCATCCTAGATCCATCCATCCATTATCTTCCGCCTATTCCTCTACTAGGGTCGTGGTGGGGTTCCCCATGCCCATCCAGGGGAGGACATCTCGAGCATCTCTAAATTTCACAGAAATTTAGTTGACTTACAGTTACAATGTGTTGTTAAAAGTGTTCCCTTTATTTCGTTTTAGCACATGCCCATCCAGGGGAGAACATCTCGGGCGCTGGGCAAATACACCCAGGACAGGGTGCCAATCTATCGCTGGGCACTCACATGGAGTTCCATGTTCTCCCCATGTCCACGTGGGTTTCCTCCCACAGTCCAAACACATGGATTCCAGGTAATTTAAATGCTCTAAATTGGCCTGTATAGTGTGAGTGTGTGTGTTTGTGTCCCTTTATTTTTCCTCCCACATTCCAAAAACATGGATTCCAGGTAAATTGGATGCTTTAAGTTTGTTTGTGTGGACGTGTGAGTGAGTGCCCAGCGATAGATTGGCACCCTGTCCTGGGTGTATCTGCCCAGCGCCCGAGATGTTCTCCCCTGGATGGGCATGTGGAACCCCACTGCAACCCTAGTAGAGAAATAAGCGGAAGATATTGGATAGATGGATGGATGGATGGATGGATATATTTATATCTTATTTCAACTTTTTTTTAAAAATGTAAATCCTAATTTAATAAAATAGGGTAAAACCTGGTCCATGAGCCATAATTTTGTCTTTGTCCAATGTACCACATGCGATAAAAATAAAACTTATTATTTCTTGATGATCTCTGATTTATTTTTCTCCTGATCTCAATTAGGAAAAAATGTTCATCTACTGTAACCCCAAATCTCTTTAAATCCTCCTTTACAACATCCATATATATCTCCTCTTTGGCCTTCCTCTGTCTCCTTCCTGGGAGCTCCATCTCCAACATTCTCCTACAGATATATCCACTGACCCTCTTCTGCACATGTCCAAATCAGCCAGATTTTTTAACCCCTGCTGTACTAATTTCTAATCCTGTCCATCCTGGTCACACCTAAAGAAAACCAACATTTTAAATTGAGCCACCTGCAGCTCTGCTTCCTGTCTCTTTGTCATTGCCACTTTCTCAAAACCATACAAGAAGGCTGGTCTTTCATTTCACGTTTGCTGCAACCCTTTTTATCACACAACACTCCTGATACTTTTCTCCATCCTCTCCAATCTGCCTGCACTCTATTCTTTACCTTTTTTCCACACTCCCCGTTTCCTGGAGGGTCAATCCCAAAGTACTTGAACACCTGCACTTTCATGACCACTGATCCCTGTAGCCCGAATGCTCCACCTGCCTCCCCTTCATTCACACATGTATACTGTCTTAATGCAGTTGATCTTTGTTCCTCTCTATTTCAGACTATATCTCCATATAATTCAAATTACACAAGTGGAATTACAAAGAAATTAAACAAAGAGTTGTTTGTTTTGTTAAGATGTGTGATTTGAAGATTTCAAGTGTGATTTTATAATAAATGTCAATTATTGTTTTTGGAAAAGCTGCCCTTGCCAAAACTAAATGTTTTAGCAAGAAACCCCTTCATTTTCGCAATGATTCAAAAAGCAATTAAAGTAATGTAAGTTAAGTGAGTGTTGAGTGTGTTAACACGTTGTTCAGTTTGTGGTGTGAATGTAAGTTTACTTTTATCACACAGTAATGAATGAAACAAGATAATGCCATTATTGTTTATTACAGTCTTGTACATATCGTTGGCATAAAATAAGCAGCACGATCCAATTATGTGCATTACAGAAGAAAAGAATGTAAGAAATGAATAAATAAAAGGTTTAAAAGCACATGGTCCAAAAGTGTATTTGGGTTGGTTACAATCCTTTAACAAGCCTTACAAATACTAATTAGAAACAAAAAGTGGCATTGATTAAAATAAGCAGGACTACAGTAACCCTAAACAGCAATAGATTCACATATTGTCCATAGTTTTCTAAACGTAAAATTATTTTGGTTATTTTTCAGTCATTAGTATTCCAAAATTTAAATATAGATAATCTAAAGATATGATTAATGTAAGCAGATAACAGTATAAGACGCATTTACCACACAAACACCCTTAAAATGCGGTATTATTGTCATTATGCCTCTATATTACTATATTCCTATTGAATATATAGGTGTGGCAGCAAAGCCACATGGGAAAATCAAAGCCAGGTAATGGAGCCATCCAATCTGGGTGGAGTTTGGAGTGTGTGCCCAGTGACGTATTGGCATGCTGTCCTGGGTGTACCTGCCCAGCGCCTGAAATGCTCTCCCCTGGATAGGGATGGGGATGAGACACCCCCACCCTCCTCCAACCCATGACCCTAGTAGATGATTAAGCAAGAAATTGAGATCAGTTTTGTATAAAACAGGATTCAGGGACTTAAACCTTATCAATACAAAGAAAACTAAGCATAAATATGTGAATCCATGGCCTGATACTCTTTTTTACCCAAGACAATAAAATATTGATACACTACACATTCAGAAAATCCATTAAAATGCAACACAGGAATGTAATCCTTCATTTCTAGCCGTTTCAAATCATCACACAATTTCACTAAGGTGCGTTTTTTTTATTCACATAGAGGGATTGACGTTATGAAAATAGAGATCATTTCCACGTAGCATTCTTTCCGATCGTGCTCAACTAGAAGCTTCAAACTACAAACATCCAGGTATTCCAACTTGTTTTGCAACATTTACAAGGTTTGAGCAAACAATAATTATAGTTGTTTTCCAAAAACGTTTCTTTTTTTTCTTTCTATAAAGCAAAGTAATGTGGAGACCAACTCACACAGGCATGTAAAGTTAGGGAGTGAGTTTACAGTATGATTTCGGTTCACACGATTCCCTCAGATACAGGATTACATAGGAATGTAAAACTATGCATCACACAATTGTCTTAATTATAATAATTATTATTCCACTAATATGGAATTGCTATTAAGAGTTTAAGTTTCACTGATCAGGTGACTGATCTTCAAGTGCATTTCTTTAACAAGCAAAAAGAGTCCTAAGTTTTACTATTTAATCATGTGAAAAGCTTCAGCATGGTGGAGATCTATTCCAGTTCTAGTACACACACGAACCTGAAGAGCATCATGGTTCTGTTTCTGAGTGCAGAATCAACATAAGCTAACTTTATCAAGCGAAAACATTTTAGCAATTGTAACTTATAACTATATATCTATCTATCTATCTATATATATACATATATATATAGTTTTGTCATCCTAATTGATCTTCACTTAGCTTCAACTGAACCTGTAAGAACTACGAACTACAAGGTCTATCAGGTGCTTTTATTCAACCGTCATGTTTGGTGTCATGATAAAGTCTGTCTGGAACAAAGGGGTTAAGGGCTCCACTCAAAGACCCAATCAAAGTGGATAGCCGCACACCCCAACCAATGAGCTACCACACCCCTCTAAGATCTAAGGTTTATTTTAAAGGTTTTTGATTGTCAGGGTTGTCAAAATCTAAAAAAATAACTATGCCAGGGTTTCCTGAACCTATCGGCAAGCAGCGTACCAAACACACAGTCCCTAAATTAATTTGTGGCCAATTTAAATGTACAACAAATTATGGTGCGCACAAGAAACTTGTGACTATTAACATGGAGTTGTATACAATCTACAGGGCACCATTGTTTAACTGTAGTACGCATTATATTCTCTTTCAAGTACAGAGTGAGGATTAAATAACCATCCATCGCTGTTGTGTGGCATTTCAATGGGGCTGAGGTCATATTTAGGGTTCCACTGAACATGACGACCACAAGCTTTTTCTAACTTGCGTATTAGACGCACTTATTTTGTTGGCGAGCCTTAAAGCTGACTGCAGCGGCATAACAGTGGATGAAGAAAAAGTTCAAATGCTATTTTAATTTCACGACAAAATAAATGAGAAACAAAAATAAAATAAAACCGTGATCTCTGCAGCAAATTTAAGGTTTGGATATTGTTTTATTTAACTCACGCATAAGATTCTACTGTACTTTTTTTTCTGAGGTTCTATTAAAGACTCCACACAAAGGCCAGCATATTTCATATATCATACTGCTCCACAAAGGCTAAACTGCAGTAACTGAGCCGAGGGCAAGAATAAGCCAGAAAACAATAAATGTAATTATTGTGGTTGGTCATTAGAGGGCGCTATAGTTACAGGTCTCTGAGCTCCAACTAACTTGGAATAAATAGTGGAACATTGACAATTTTAAACCTGTGATAAGAAAAGGTTGCAATTTCTGGTCCTCTTATATATATACACACAAACACACACCAGAAAGGGGTTACAGAACTCTGGTCCTCAGTAGCGGGTGGTGTACCAGTCGTTGTCCTGCATGTGCACCAGTTCGTTAACGACATCCAGAAGGTTCAGGCCATGTTTCTGCAGCAAGCGCTGATTTAGAGCCCGGTTCCCAAAGCCCATCTCCACTAGGACGGCCATCATGGCATCCTGGGTGGCAGCTTCTTCCGGAAGCTACAGAAATAGAAAGTTTTTACAATTTGAGTGCCAAACTACATGGCTGTGTTAAATACTGGATTCTGATTGGTTAATCTTGGCATTCATGGCTGTGATTAGTTAATAGGATGATGTCACGGTCCCACTGAGCAACTGAGGAAACAGGCACTTTACTTCAGTGGTTCTTCTCAGATTTTAGGGATTTGATTTTCTCAAATTCAGCCGATTACATTTTTTAAGTCAATCATTGCTCTCTAAGTGATTCGGATTTTAAATCAATGATTCTTTTTAATTTTAATCGTGTCTCGTCACGGCGACACGGTGGCTTAGTGGTTAGCACATTCACCTCTCAGTGTTGGGGATTCCCGGTTTGAATCCCAATCTGGGTGGAGTTCCATGTTCTCCCCGTGTCCACGTGGGTTTCTTCCCACAGTCCAAACACATGAATTCCAGGTAATTTAAATGCTCTAAATTGCCCTGTATAGTGTGAGTGAGTGAGTGCCCAGCGATGATTGGCACCAGTTTTGGGTGTATCTGCCCTACGCCCAAGATGTTCTCATCTGGATGGCAGGGGAACCTTACCGCCACTCAAGTAGAGGAATAATCGGAAGATAATGGATAGATGAATGGATGGATGGATGGATGGATGGATGGATGGACGTTAGATCAGGTTTAAGGTGATGACATCATCAGTGGTAGTTACCTGTTGAGGGCCTGACTGTCCCGTAAACAGAGCTTTATAAGCAGATGCTGCTACAGACAGAGCTCCCTTTACCAGACCTTCAGTTATACTGTTGGCCCTGCGGAGATGATGTAGGGAATGAAATAAATCAAGATCAATAAATCAGGCAAAATACAAAATACACTCACTAAAAAAAAATATATATATATATATATATATAAAACTGTGTACTATTTAAAAGGCAAAAAGAGATCTTATCTCCTGCATGAGGTTGTATTGCATTACATCACATCACCTTTCTGACTTTGTCCCTAGGACCTATCCCTTCTCAGTCAGACTAAAGCCCTTCCCTCATGTGCTGATCAGACTTGGGCCAATCTCTCTTCACACAGTCTAAAGAAGGGCCATTCCTCACAATACAGTATAATTAAGTCCTGTCCCTCAAGTTGTAGTTTGACTATGGCCTTCCCTCTGGAAAGTTGGACTAAAGTTGTCCCTCATCTGACAAACCCATTTAAATGAAGTCTGAAGAAGGTCTTGTCACATTGTGACTTTCCTCTTGCCGTGGTCTGAGTAAAGGTTATGCCTCTTGTTGTAAAACAGTGACTTCGCCTTTTCTCCCCCAAATTTTCCTGTTTTTATTTTCTCACATTAACGTGCTTATTTGGCAATACATCCTGGTTCACAGGATCCAATTTCTTTCTCCAACTGACCTACATGCATTTGCAATTTCACTTTGTGTAAAATGTAGCTGCTGGAAAAGAAAAAAAAATGTATTCCTGGTCTTACTTAAGTTCCTGAATCTCAGATTCAGCTGCTGAGCAGGAATTCGAAGCATCTGAAAGACTGGATGCAGAATCTACAGCGTAAATACAATATGTTATATACAGTTTCTTTTTCTGCTGGAAAACAAATCACACAAGTCGTCACACACACATTCACATCTGGGGGCATCTAAGAGCATGTATACCATGATATAAGAGCCATGAACATGCAAAGAGGATGAGTTTAAAAACCGTTTTGATTATCTTTTAAACAAGACAAGTGTCTGTAAACCTGAAAGTTGGTGCAAACGATACGATTTTTGCATGAATGTATGGTTTTAGAGTGGGTGGTGCCTGTGTACCATGATGTTCCATCAGTTGCTTGGCTTCTGCGTCTCCGGTTGGCTGTTGCTCTTCTTTATCCACGGGAGAATCTTCTGTTTCAGGCAGCTGCTCTGTCTCTGAGCTGCATTACACGATCAAACATAGTTACAATGTGAGTTATGTTACAGCATCCTAAATAAAGCACAGGACAAGCACAAACCTGCACCTGGACTTGGGTCTGGGTGGAGTTACGATCACAGGGGTGAGAGGAACTGAATCTATAGTTTGAGATGCACACAGCATGTCATTAGCATCAGTGCTAACACGCTCGAGGCTCTGATCCCCCGGCTGAGAGAGGGCCGAGCTGTACATGGATTCTCCGAGGGGGCGACTTGTGTCGAAACAGTCAGGCAGGATGATGATGTAGTCCTCCGACGAGGCGGATGACGTCCGGCTGCGACCTTCTTTATCGGTCTTTTTAATTTTCTTCTTTGTCACTGGATCTCCTTCTTCTCCTCCAGAGGGGTCCACCAAGAGCCTTTCAATGTCAGACTCATTTCCTTCATCTGCACAATGCAGAACGTTAAAATGTTAAAGAAAAAATAAAAGCCTTAAAACTATCCTCAAATAATCAAAACAGTTTGGGAAATATCTTCACCTGCAAGCTGTTCAGCAGGAATGGACAGTAATGGTGAGGGGTCAGGGAGTTCCTCCGTCTCTGCTCTTTGTGGATCTGGAACTAGAAGGTCACTTTCTGAAACCCTTTCTGGTCTCCTTTCACAAAGAGACACTGAGCCTTGAGGCGCTGGACGCAACACTGGAAACAAGACGGATATCTTCATTTTCTATTAAAGCAAACCTTAAATGACTGATATTTAGAACTATTTAGAACTTTAGAACTAAGATGTCTGAGTAGCTAGAGAAGCAAATACAAAGTTCATGTAAAAGGAAAGTGGAGCTGATAAAATGTAAAGTAAGCGAGGAAAAAAGAAGGTGAATCTCACAAAGTAGTCGTTACAGATCCTCAAGTCATGCTGCTGTCACGGCTTGATTTAGGGTGTGTCACTGTGTTTCTTAATTATTCATGGGTGTGTTTGGGGGGGATTAACGTGCAATAAACCAATCAGCGTGTCACTTGCCGTTCCCTTTAAGAACCAGGTGGCGCTCTGATTTTGGCGGATAGCTATTTCCGCGGTGCAGCTACCTGGTCTTAATGCGCTGGTCCATGAGGTTCTCTATTTTACTGTGAATGGAGAACACACAGTATAGTGTAGACTCTGCATTCTGGGTACAAATGCAGTGATATTTAATAGCGTTCAATGGCGTTGGGCACGCGCCCGTGTTGATTCGCCACCAAGATAGCATCTGACTGTTGACGTCTGTCTAGACTGTTTTCAGACACCGAAACCCCACTGGGGTAAATATATTCACAAGCAGCTTTGCTATTTAAACAATGCGGATGGAAGGCGGGAAAATAAGACACACCCGTTGTGGTGCATCTTCCATTAAGGATGCCCTGTTCCAAAACTCCACCCAGCGTAAGAGAGCGAATCACATGATCGCTCACGAATTGACGACCAATCACGTCATCGTCTCCTTTCTCCTGGGCAGGAATGCCTCCCGATTCAGGTGCCTGGGTGACTTCTAAGAATTCACACACACACAAAAAGACAAAACTTACCATCATAAAAGACAACATGACAGTACCAATAAGACAAAATATCTTCGGTTCTTCAGTCAGTTTTTAAAAAAAGGAGAATTTGGTTTTAACAGACAGTTGGTGCTAAAATGCAGATTTTCCAGGAAACCCTCTTGATAAGGTACTCTTTAGTATCTGCCCCATTTAGTGCAGGTGTTACATGGCTGCTCAAGGACGAAGGCGGTCTCCAACTAAGCCTCGGTCCTTTTAACTTCCTGTTCAAAATCTGTCATATGGCGTGATCATTATGGGTCCAGGTTTAAAACATTGTACTATTGTAAAAATCTTAATATAAACAGAAAGATTTTACAACAGGGAGTGGTAGCTCAGTGGTTAGGGTGTTGGACTATCAATCAGTAGGTTGTGGGTTTAAATCCCAGGCCCACTGTAGTTACCAATGTGGGTTCTTGAGCAAGACTCTTGACCCTCAGCGCTGTGTTCTGATTCGTACCAAGTTGATATATTTGTAAGTGTCTTTGGCTGAAAGAGTATTATAAATAACCAAATGTAAATGTAAATGTAAACAAACTGAACTCAAACCTGAACTCTTACCAAGGATGCTGTTGACCTGATTGGCTTGAACTTCTCCTTCCTCCTGAATGAGCCCCAAAGCATTTTTCTCCTGCAGTGCATCATGGGGCAATGGAGATATGCATGGAGTGATATCTGCACGAACACAGCCGAGATGTTAGAAGATCTATGGTTCATAATGTTCACTGTAGCGTGTAACTGGGGGAGGATGGGGCTGTACCTGCTGGAGTGTTGTTTGGAACACTCTCGAGTTCCTGCACAATGTTAATATCCAGGAGCTCGAATGACAACAAGTCCTGCAACAAAAAAAACCTCAGGGTTCAGGACAATAAGAGTATAAAACGTTCTACAGGATATGATGTCACATTACATAATTTCATTCTGAAGACTCATGAGAAACCCAACTTGATGATTGCGATGTCGACGACTTTCTTTTTTTTAATAAATAATCTTAACAGTAGACAAAATTTGGAAAGATTCCCACTCATGGAGCATGGGTGCTCGGCGTTTAGGGTGTTGGTTGCTAACAATCTGAAGGTCAAAGTTCAAACTCCAAGTTCATCAAAGTTGCCATTGGGGTTCCTCGAGCAAGGCCCTTAACTCTCACTGCATTCTAAACCACAATCGTCTAGCTGAGATGCTTAGAAGTTAGTAGGAAAGGTAGGTCAGTGGTTAGGGTGTTGTACTATCAATCAGAAGGTTGGGGGTTCAAATCCCAGCTCCACTGAAGTTAAGTCATTAATAAACGCTGAATCCCATGCATCATGTACAGACTTCAGCTGAAGAACCTTCCTTTCTCAGTGGTACCTGGGCTGTGAGCAGATCCACAGATGGAATGTAAAATTCCTGATCACAGTCGTGGTCAACAGTAATGAGAAGCTGTTCTCTGGTCCCAGCTCGACTCTTCTCCTCCCTCTCCAAAGTACGAGCTGATTTCTCCTAAGAACACAAAATGAATAAAGGTTTTGGAATAGGTCTTTCTGATAAACTACATTAGAATATTTAAACAATTCAGATATTTATACAAAATCCCACATAGTACGATTGTTTGCACCTTCTCCTGTATGGATTCAGATAATGACCCCACCTGTGGCGTTACACACGGAGAAACGAGCAGGCCGTCAGCAGAGATGGCAGTCGGCGCTTCTGGATCCACGACGATGCTGCACCAAACGCGCGGTCCAAACTGCTCGCCCCGATGTGCCAGGCGCCAGTGCGAGGTGTAGGTGCCTTCCAGAGTCGGCGAGCACAGTGCCACACTGACCAATCCCACCTGACACACACCAACACGTAGAACGCTTTTCAACACATGAACCCATGATGCGGTCTTGGTTCCAGATGTTCCAGATACACACCTGTCCAGGCTGCAGAGTGGGAACAGGCATCTCCCTCCACTTCTCCCCCGAACCCACCGCCAGATTGCCCCACATGAACTTCAGCTGAAGGACAGAGAACATTGTTAGATTGAATATTTTGGACGACACACAAGTCAGGAACCAAATAATGGTTTTGGGAACAAACAATAAGAACTGCAAGGTGAAGCAGAGTATAATACAGTGATTTAATTCTCCTTCGATTCCAAAAAACTTAAAATTCAGGGTCATGTGACGTATATGTAACTCTAGAGCCGACATTTTTTTTGGTTTAGGTTCACGCTCACTTTCATTTAAGTAAAAAGTTTATTCTGTAACTTCTTCAAATGTATAAATCTGTATGTACTTTAGTGTCTGCGTTCCAACTCATTGTGCCGCTGTTCTTCATCTTCCAGTACTTGATGAACTTGGTCCCGGGCCGCAGGCGCGATCCGTCCGGCAGATTTTCGTCCAGCAGGAGCGCCGTCATGGCAGGAACAGCCAGAGGACAGGGACGCTTTGGACGCCTGCAGAGACACGCAAACACAGACACACGATGGGAAGTTGTTTTGTCTCACCGCTTAAAGTTTCTGGGTTTGATTTCCAGTCAGACGGACAAGACCAGGTTTGTGTAGGTTTTGTATATTCTCCTCAGGTTTATGAAGGTGGGCTAAAAACATGCAAATGAGGTAATCTAGGATTAACCAAATGGTCCCTGGGTGTAAATAAGTGTGTGTCCCGTGATGGGCTGTAGTACTTGTATGCAATTAGATACAGGAAGTGGCTCATACTCAGGGCTGTTGGCCTGCGTGGCTCTCGGTTGCAGCAGAACCGGAGAGGACGTCCCGTCCCCCGTACACCCCCACTGCAGGTTCCTTCTCTCCATCCTCAGCTGCTTCCTGATCTCCTTCACCTCCGCCTTCAGCTGCCGCTTCTCCGCCTTCAAGCGCTGTTTCTCCGCCTTGCGAAAGCTCCGGTCTCCGCGTCTGTAGAACCTAAAAAAATTCATAAAATTAATAAAATTAAACAGATACCAATCGATTTGCCATTCGTCACCCGGGATGCTCACCTGCTCTGATCCGGAGCTGGAGATCCACGCTCGGGGATGGACAGGGGCGTTCGAGCTCTCACCAGGTTGTGGCTCGGGTCATGCGAGAAGCTGCACGGCTCGCACAGGGTGCAGGACGTGCACACGCTGCGCAAACACACAACATTTGAGGTGAAACATTCAAGAGTCAGCAGTTTTATAATAAACAAGTGCTGGGCTACACATGCTACTGCAGAGAGAGTGCTGATCCTACTACCACTACACACACATTTGCAATCACCACTACACACACATATTTGCAGACTGTTTAATCTGTCATCACCCAAATGAGGATGGGTTTCATCTTCTCAGCCTGGTTCCTCTCAAGGTTTCTTCCTCTTATCAGCTCATGGGGTTTTTTTTTGCCCACTGTCACCACCAGCTTGTTCATGAGGTATAGAACGTATGTAAAGACGCTTTGTGATGATGTTCCATAGATATAAATCTGAACTGAATTCGGCTTCAGATCGTCAGAGAACATGTCACTGGTGATTCCAGAACCATGCATTACATGCATAAACGCATGTAATTGTGCACTGTTCATTTAACAGAGGAACATCTGCTCCACCACTGCTCACCTGCACTGGTATCCTCCACCTGCCGTCTGTCCCCTGCAGCTGCTGCAAGCCGGAGCCGAACTCGGAGCTCCTGGAAGTGTAGAGGAGGAAACCTCGGAGACCTGGGTCTCGGCTCCCAGCGGTTTATGGATGCAGCACTGACCTGAAAACTCCCTGCAGATCTTCTCCACCGCCTCACGAACCACCTGGTCCTTAAACTGGGCACAATTAATAATTATTATTAATATTAACGTATTCATATTATTATTATTACTAATTTATTATTCAAAAGAACTGAGTTTATGAAAGGATTAGACTGTATACGAAGAAAGAAAAGAAGGAAGAAAAGAAAGAGATAGACAGACAGATAGATAGTCTACTTATAAATATAGATAGACAGACAGACAGACAGATAGAACCATGTAATGATTTTAAACGCTTGTAAACACCCCCCACCCCCACAGACACTCCAGCCTCGTCTGATGATGAGGAATCACGTATAATTTAAAGTGCAGTGGGCCAAGTACTGAGCCCTGAGGGACACCATATGAGCACAAATCAGATCTGTAAGTGACCAGAAGAAACAAACGTCTGACTGCATATAAACTAGAATGTACCTTCTCAAAACAGACAGAGGATGAACACTTACCTTCTCCATGTACGAGGTGAACCAGGCAGGAGGCGTCTTATCCTCAGCTTTACCGCCCTTCATCTCATTAAGAGTGGCCTTTACAACAGAAATTAACAACAAGTGTTTAATATGAAATATATTATTATATTTCTATTCACTAACTCTCTAATCTTACACTAGAACATCCAGAGTGGACAGTGGGCAAAGTACAGTGTTCCCTCGCTACTCCGCAGTTACAATATTTATGGCGGAATTTTTGCTGTTTCTGGGGAATGTGTGTAGTACGCACTGTACAGTAATGTTCCATAAAAAAGTCACAAAAAAGTTTAAAATAAGAACATTAAATCATAATAAAATACCATTTAGAGTTGTCCCAACTTTTTTGGAATGGGGTTTGTACTCGGAACAGCAACATCTCGCACCAACGACCAAGCAGAGCCACGAAAATCACCTTCCGTACTTTGCCTTAACCACCTCTACATGACCTAATGTATGGAGTTGCTACAAGTGTACCTAATAAAGTGGCCAGTGAGTGTTTAGCAATGTTGATATATTTATTTACATTAAACGCCAACAATAAACTTAAATTGTACAATGAAAGATCACTTCGATTAGGAACACCTGGCAAACACCCGGCTGGTCTGCCTTTCTGATTCAATACGCTCTATACATACTATATTCAAGTCAACCCATGTCCACTGCAGCAGCTGCGCCAATTCACATCGCTTGTTTGAACATCTCACCTCTCGACTTATCCAGACACGGAGGACCACTGCGTGACTTTCGGCTGGATGTGTCTTGACAATTTCTCCGCTCTTGGTACAACACAGGGGCACAGGAACAGCCACAAGGGGCGGGGTCAGACATTTTAGACATCCGAACTCGTATTTAATAACGGCGAGCGCAAATCTCTCAGTGTTTTCAGCACACGTTTATGTTTTTTCAGTGTACGGTCACGTAATGGCTAGTGCTGTCGCCTCACTGCTAGAAGGACCCAGGTTCAATCCCTAGAAGTCTCTCTGTGGAGTTTGCATATTCTCCTCTTGCTCGCATGGGTTTCCTCTAGGTACCCCCCTAAATTGCCCAGTACTAAGGGTGAAGCTGGTGTCCGAAAGAGCATCCGGCATAAAAACGTGCCAGATCTGCAATACGAGTGACTTGCTGTGGTGACTTCTGAAATTTCT
>JAOUQT010000022.1:15338603-15348941 GCA_025769995.1 Xyliphius kryptos
ATATGTGTGTTTCACTGCACGGATGGGTTAAATGCGGAGGACAAATTCCGCTGTGTGCAAAACATAGTGGCAAAAATTGATCACTTTCACTCTGCAACTGCCGCCATCCAGTTTGCCCCCTGTTGCCATCTGTTTTAGATATGAATGTATAAAATACAAAAATATATATTACAAATGTGTTAGAAACCTCAAACTGGAGGATATTTTTGGTGAGGGTAAGTGAGGCAGGAATGCTAAAAGCATTGAGGTAATAAAAACATGTGGTTTATAAATATCCTTTATTTCAGAATGCTTATGCATCAAAAAGCTCCACAGCGTGGAATAAAACCTCCCCGTCACCCTGACCCCTTTTGTTCCCTTTTTTTATATTACTTTCCCTTGCAGTTAAACCTGGTTCTAATCAGCCATCAGACAAATTAAAGAATTCTTCCTGTTCCCATAACAAAGGCTTTCCCTCAAATCTCCTCAATCTCCTCCTACACCTCATAAATCCCAAACTGCCACCCCTCGTTTGCCAAACCTTCCAAATGAAACAACAACGTCCACCGTGTTATCAGTACATCTGTTTACTCACTCTAATCGTACAGTGAGTGATGAGCAGGTTATCTTCTCTCTCATGTGAGTATATAAGTGCCCTGAATTCGTCACCTTTGACCTCTGAAAGACAGTTTCATGCTCTGGAGACCTCATCAACAAGATTTAGATGCTTGTAAGCAATGTGCCACAAAACAAGCTAGCCGTCAAAGTCAGTTGTACCTGTTGGCATGCTTTGACCCCTGACCTCCACCTTGCCTGCCACGATTGCTTGCAGCCTCTAGGGGCAATTCCGGGGGGAATTAGGTCAGACTGTGGCCAGCTGAGCTACACGGCTTAAATTGGAAGCACATGTGAAAAAAAAAGGAACACACTGGAAGTTTTAACAGTACTAAAGGTGGCAATGTGGTAGGGATAGGGAGGGAAGGCGCGGGTAAGGTGTGTGGGACAAGGGGGAAAGAGAGGTTTGGCCAAGAAGAGGAAAATGAGATTACACTGAGCATGATGAGAAAGAAGAATACCAGATTTAATGAGGATAGGACACCACATGGTAATTTAGGTTTGGTATCCGACCTTAGGATTAACCTCGGGCACACTAAGTAAGCCCAATAGGTGTGTGAGTAGCATGTGAACAAAGCGTGACAGCTCTATTTTCAATAATTGCCATAATCGCTACGGTACAGATTGTAATTGCGCTGGGGTTAGGATTTCCACGTCTGGGGAAATAAAACTGACATTCTTAAACCGTCACTACAGCAAGAAAAAAGAAAAAGAAAACAATAAAGGAAGTAATGATTTAGCGGGTCGGATTGATTTCCTCATTGCCTCACCGGGAGTCTTGATTTTGCCCTGACGTTACGTGATGGCAATTATTTATCCACAGAATAAGCAGCTCTGGTTGTAAATATCCGCTCTTTTGTTACATTCAGGTGTGTGTCCTCTATATACAGTACGAGTCTGTGTTTGTGTGTAAGAGGAGTGCCCCGAGTGTGTATCAGAGGTACAGTGTGTAAAAAAAAAAAAATAATGCTCCTCGAGTAAACGGGAATTGCTGGTTCAGAGACGTGACAAAGCCTCTGGCTTTCTGTGAATGGCCAGGAGCAGGAAGGTTTAAAGAGTCGTGGAACACTTTGTGAGGCAATGGAGCGAATGGCTGAGTGAATCAGTGAAAGAGAGGGTGTGTGTGAGTCAGGGAATTCGAGTGTGTATAGGTTTCTGATGAGAAAACTTTTGCTCGCCCCCGTGCGAGTATATCCCCAGCACAAGGGGAAAAAAATTCTCTCCGTCTCTTTCGCACTCTTTCTTTATCTAAGCGATAGACCCTGGGGCTGAAATATCTAAGTGCATGCAAGGCAAGTCGAGGCATAGCCGAAGATGCAGAACGGTGGGAGACGGAGATTACGAAGGAATGACAAGTTAAATGGCGATAGGCGGGAATACTGCAGGGAGGAAGGGAGGGCTGACGGCGAGGGCCGCTTTCTTTAGCCGGCGTGTTACGGGAACGTACGGCATTGCACGGCTTTATCCATGAAAGAGCCGATGAAAGTTTGCGTATTTGATGTCGGAGTCAGAGTCAGTCTGACTCTGAGCCATTTTTCCTTTCATTCCGTCTGGTCCATCTCTGGTCCCAAGTCTTTCCGTCATTCTCTGTCTCGTCCATTTCTCCCATGCCTAATCTCTTTCATGGACACTCTCAGTGGGGACAGCATTGTAACTCAACACCTGCCTCTTTTGTCGCCTTTTCTTGTTCTTATCCTTTCATCTTTTTTACTGGGGGCAAACGGGGTTCTTTGATGCGACAAAGAAAAAGAAAACTTCTGGAATAGTCAGGGTGGGATGACATGATTCAGAGAAAGTGCATGAAAGAGGCATTTAAAAACGGGGGTGGGCGTAATTTGTAACATCAGAGCTGTCTGGATTGTAGATTAATTTTTTTTTTAATTATTATAATGCTATACCTAATGTTGGGAGTTCAATCATTTGTTCCCAAGGCTATCATTAAACCTGGTTAAAAAAAACCAAGACTATCTACAGGTGTGACTAAAAAGCCAGAGTAAATATATGTTTGAACATCCCTGTAAATACCTAAGTGGTACATCTGATCCTCCTTCTCTATTCAAGGATCATTGCTTCAGCTTGATGTATTTATCCTCCTTTCCTCCTCTTTCTACGTAATTGTCGTCTCTGTCCACACTGTGTAGTAATTTGTCATTCGAGTACGCCTGATATTACCTGATTATTATGCGATTGGTGAGATTAGGTGACTTGGGAGACGTTCAATAAGCTTCAACAAAGCCACAATGAGCATGAGGTTCTCAGTGCTTCTGATTGGCTCCAAGGCCCTGAACAGAAACCCTGATTAAACTTGACTAAAGGAATTCACCAGATTATACCAGGAACATGCCATTTTCTCATTCCTGTCTCCATCCACCCATTATGTCCTGGTTATCTAGGTTACAGGGACAGCAGTCTAAGCAGAGAGCCGCAGATTGCTCTCTTTCCAGCTGCCTCTTTTAATTCCTCTCAAAGAACACCAAGATGAGGTATAACCTCTCCAGTGTGTCACAGGTCTTCCACTCTTTGACCTGACGGGAACATTTCACCATTCTATCATAGGGTACACACTCACACCGATTAGCCCAATGCATTTTTGGGACAATGTGTCGAAGAAACCAGAGCACCCAGAGGGAACTTCTTGCAGGCACAGAAAACACATGCAAACTCCACACAGAAAGAACCACAGAAAGGACCCAACCTTCATGAGAATCCAACCTGGGATCTTCTTGCAAAAATGACACCCCTGAGGTCTGTGTACTGGTACAGGGAGACAGGGAGATCAAAAATACCGGGACGTTATAAATAACAGTGATAGCTCAGTTTCCGGAACAGAGTTTGTTTGTCCAGTTTGGGTCTTGGAGCAAGGTGCTTAACTATCTGCTCCGGGGGTGCCAGTCCCAAAACCGGTTAATGGGTGGGTTGATTCAGGAGGAGCCATCAAAAAAAAAACAATTCTCTTCTGCCCACATGCTCCAAAATATAAGGGTTCTTTAATTTACTTCTGTATATTGGTTTTGAAAAGAGTTTGCCCCAAATGTATGTTTTTTATGGAAGGATCACCCAAACGTTATCGTTACAACATGGTCCATACTAACATGATCAATGATAATGTCTAAGTTGTTCTTTCTCTGCTATTTCTATTTTTCTACACACTCCTTCAAAGATACTTTTCAGGTTGTTAAACCGTTACCACCCAAATCAGGATGGAATTCCCTTCTGAGCCTGGTTCCTTTCAAAGCATCTTACTCGTACCTTCTCAGGGAGTTTTTCCTTTCCGAATGTCGCCATAGGCGTGGTTCATTTGCGATAAAAAAACGAACCTTATTTAAACTTCTCGATACTCTATATCATTTCTGTAAAGGTGCGTTGTGACGATGTTCCATTGTATAAAGTGCTCTATAAATAAAAATGAGTATGCATACACACATTCGACTAAAATGAACGTTCTTTGAGCTAAATAAAGTCCACAGGTACGCTGAAATACCATACGGTGTACATCAAAAGGAGGCCCTACACCATACTAATCAATTACTGTGGTCTAAAACCAGGTGTTTCAGTTTCATTGTCCAACCCCTGTAGCTCACTAACACTGGGTATAATAGTTTATGTGAATGTACACCATTAAGACTAGTATTTTTTTTGAGCCTGGGTGTAACTTTGACTGTTACAATGGATGGTATTTCCGTTCTGTAAATCGTTTTAGGTACTAGCTTTTCAGCAGTAAATACAGTCTTAGTTATGACCTGGCTTTAGAACAGTTTCTGTTTGCTTTAGGTTCATGTAGGAAAGTTTCATGTGGAAAGTTTTTTTTTTTCACACTATAACACCACAGTAAACAATATTATCACTTCATGTGCTCATAAAATAGCTTCGGGATCGAAGATTTGAAGAAAAAAAAGTTCACGTATAATGGTTTTAGGTATTCCGAAACATTTGCGATCCGGTTAAATCCAAACAGAACTGACAGCGGTTTGACAGCTGGTTAAAGAGACAGGATTTCACCTTTACTGATGCTTTCTGACCCCAGTGATGAAAATAATTTCCTAGAAAACAAAGCCCCATCTGTTTCAGGAGTGAAGTCATACCTTTCTGTCCATGGCAGCACCAACTGTGTTGAAGGATAACTTGTCGATTCCTGGGAAAAGTCAAAATGAGAGATTGTAGGTATAAATGTTATTATTTTATCAATAGTTGCTACTGTATATTGGCGGTTTGCTGGAAATATTTGGTTTACATTGATAAAAACGATGTACAGCGGTGCTCGTAAGTTTGTACAGCGGTGCTTGTAAGTTACTTTTAAGTAGATAAAAGTATATAAAAACAACAAAATCAAACAAATGAAACAAAATGCTTATAACTTTACACTTCATATATTTATTGAGAAAAATGATCCAATATTACAAATTCTATGGGTGGCAAAATATGTGAACCTTTCTATTCAGTATCGACTGTGACCGCCTTGTGCAACTAAACTTTTCCACTCATTGTTGATTAGTCCTGGAAGAAATCGGACCATTCCTAAACACAAAAACCTCATCAGATCTGTTAAGTTGATGTTTTTTACTCCCGAGAACCGCTCACTTCCGGTCTGTCCACAATTTTTCTATTGGATAAAGGTCATGATATTGAGTTGAACATTCCAAAATATCACCTTTATTCTTTGTTCAACACTCTTTAACAGTAATGTCTTTAGATTTGTTGTTTTGCTGCATGACCCACAGTCTCTTCAGATTCAGCACATGGACAGAAAGAGTGTCCTGATATTTTCCTTTAGAATCTGCTGTTATAATTCAGAATTCATTGTTCAGTCAATGATAGAATGCTGTCTTGATACAGATACAGCATAACAGGCCCATGCCATGATACTACCACCACTGTGTTTCACAGATGGTATGAGGTTTTCTATTCAGGAACATGCCTCAATCTCTTTATTTGTACATAAAAGTCTAATCTTCTGTTCTTAGTCATTTGATTTTGTTCTATTTATTTGTTATTTGTTCTTTGTTAACTGTTGTGATTTGAGTGATAGTCTGATTAAGAGGAGGTTTTTCTCGGCATAACTTAATGTACTAATGATTTCTTAGGGGTGGTTAATCTACAAAACCTGCATGAGTTCTTCCAAGACATTTCATTTTACGTCTTATTTTTTGCAATAAAGCTATGAAGCAAACCACCAATTAGTATCATGCAGCTGCATGCCAAAAACATTACACACTCGCCCCGAACGACAGAGTTTGCCTAAGTAATATCATAAACTGTATCATAAAACTGAACACAACTCTATTAAACGTCGGTATTCAACGTGCAGTGCTGTGTGAAAAGGTCGTCGCCACCGTGTTGGTTTTTACTACTCATATGTTTAGAGATGTTAATGTTCATGAATTCTACATTAATGACAAATGTTTGCAAGAACACAAAATATTACATAGCAGATGACTTTTCAGATTAAATAAGAAACAATGTACAATAGACTACTGGGTTTTGAGGCAAAAAAAAAATAAGCAATTGCGACGTTTAAAGTCTCAAGAAGAATGGTCAGATTCTCCAAGACACTAAAGCCGTAGAAAGTTACTGTACATTTCTGTGAAATTCGCAGTCATGGGGAAAATGGTGCACAGCTGGCAGCAGAGGGCGCAAGGCAGGGTGCCACTCCATCATAGAGACATCAGTTAGCCTATAGCATGCCTTTGAACTGCAGGAGGAAAACGTAGCGCCCGGATAAAAAAAAAAACCCATGCAGACAAGGATATGTCACGCAAACTCCAGACATAGAAGACACAGGGCTGCACACCTGGGATTTGAACCCAGGACCTTATTGCTGTAAAGCAACAGCAGCACTACCCACTGCGCCACCACTGAACAATGTTCCAAAGTCATGTTTGGAAATCTACTGAAAAGTCAATGAGGAATTTCCAAAAGTCCAAAGTCTTGCATTTTAGATTAAAAGGAGACACTGAATTATCTGGTCCTAAGCCTGAAAGGGTGAAGGTTGTGTCAGGAAGGGCGGAAAGCTGAAAGATGAAAAAATAAGGAAGAAAATGTGTACTAACAACAATAGTGTGACTACTTTATGGTATATCCAGCTGTGGTCCTCAGTTTACAATTGAGTATTACAAGTACATTACTGCACACTTGCAGAATATATATAGATGATTTCAGCATGAAATACAAGTATATCATAACATGTGTCATTGTACATTTAGCTTATGGGCAAAAACCAAGCATTAAACTACAGGAAACATGTCTCAGTACTGTACTTGTGCTAAAGTGTCTTTAAAAGTGTCTCTTTCTCCAGAGAAGCTGAAGGATGTGTGCGATAATACGACAATCAAACAAACAGTACGCGGTTATCTCTGTTGAAACCTCGTTACGTTTCAGGGTATATTTCTTTTATTGAGTTGAAATGTTGCTTGATTTACACCCACAGGCAGCAGATGTTCCTCCGTTCCTTCCCTCTCATGATTTACTTGTCTTCTTCATTTTTCACCCCTTCCCTCCTCTTGAAACCAGCCCCCTTTCTGGGTTTTGTCCCATATGAAAGCTTCACCTTACCATACGGACACTCATGGGAGACTAAGCAGAGTAGTGAGGGAAAAGTTTTATTCGTATTCTGATAGAAAATCGCTTGTTTTCTCTCAGATTTTTGTTCACTTTAAACATTTGAAGCCATTTTCGAGCTGAAATTTGCTAAAATTAGCAAAACGAAACAGAATTATTAAGCAGAGGCGGCAGCGGCAGCACAGCAGCAGCGTCGCGCGCGTACCCGGATTGTTCCTGTCAGGCGTGCGACACGAGATGTCCCGCGCGTGCTGTCAGATCTGAGGGAAGTTTTAAATTTGGGATTTAAAAAAAAAAATAAAAAACAAACGGATTTAACGGAAATCGAGTCGAAACGGACCAAAGATGGACCGACAGCGTGGACGGATATTTTAAGATAATAAAGTGTTTTATTTATAAAGCTTTTAAATCAGAATCATTGAGGTGATCTTCACTTAGGAGTGTGGAAACTTGCTCGTGGGGATCAATGAGGTTTCAGTCGAAAGCACGCGCGGTCCGAAACTCACCTAAACGGTAAGATTATGAGGTAAAAATGAGGTAATTTTATTATTTTTAGTTTTTGATGACAAAAGCGGAAAATTTACCTCCTGGAATTGCACTGTTAAAACTAATTTACTATCTCGTTATATCTATAAAAATAGCTTTTATTCTGTTTATACATTATATTGGAATATATATATATTTGTGTGTGTGTGTGTGTGTGTGTGTTTATTTGTTTGTTTTTCCCCCAGGTACACCGCTAATACATTGAAACTCTTCCAAAAATTTGCAGGCAAATTATATAATTTGACTTTTAGTAGAAGAAACCATTTTAGTCAGCTTCTATACCATATAGTGGACCTTAAAATAACCCCCCCCCATAAGCTTAAGTTTATTATATTATTATTATTATTAGTGTTATCATTTTTATTTCTTCTACATAGACAACTCCTTAATGCTAAAAACAAAAACACTTACTAATGTTGAATTAGCACCTACAGGGCTGAATTATCTCAGTGTTGAAAGATGAGATAAATATGTTAAAATTATCTAATAAAAACAGTTATTCAGACACCGGGGGTTATAATTATATACAGAGCTGTAGGATTTATTTCAACGTTACAGGCGTTTGGCTTTGGGAAATTTTCCCACAGTGATATCGTGCCCTAGTCGAAATTTTAGACGCAAGCTAAAACAAGCCAGATTTATGCTGTAGCGAACCGCACCGTGAGCAAACGCAGACAACTTCAATACTGCGCACAAAGTGTTATGGATTCTGCAATTTTTAGTCATTTGTGATATATATATATAGATTGTACTTAATTTTCCAGCCGTAGGTTCGAGATACGGTCAAAAAGACAACAGAGAGAGACAGAAAAAAAAATGAAGGAGCTGCGACAGTCAACGTTTGCAGAAGAACTGTCGCCGATTCTCCAAGACTCTCTTAGTAAAACTGCACCAGTTGTACCTTAGATCAATGTTTAAGAAAGAAAACTTTGAACTTTGATTTTCATCCTGGCTTCTAGTTTATATGTTGCTTTCTAAAATGATATACAGCAATGTTTTCACAACAAAAAAAGTAATTTTATTGGAACATGAGATGACTTTGTACTAACTGGATGGTGCAGAAGTCACAGACAATACGCATCTAAAACAAGCTAGTACTAGATTAACAGGGTGTCTACGATTTTCAACGATTCCTTTAGTGTTTACTGGAATTCTCGGAATTCTGAGATAGTGTCTGTTTACCATAAAATCAGGCATATTTGGCCATGACTGAATGAGAGATCGGCTTCGGGCGGGTGTTTCTTTTTACACATAGTACACCCAACTGTGTTTTGTTGATTTGTTTGTCTAATTGTTGGATTGAATTGTTTCTGTGCCCCAAATGAGTGCTTTTGTTTTGCAGTTATTTTCCAGCTGTGTGTAGGTTCTATGGACAGTCAGAAAGAAGAATCAGAGAGAGAGAGAGAGAGATAGAGAGAGAGAGAGAGAGAGAGAAGAAAATAAAGAGAGATGCACTGGGTCAAAGGCCTGAATGTGATGACAAACTCGTTGGAGCCAGTTCCTAAATGTTTCCAGCGTTCAGGCGGATCATTTATTTACATTCTTTCTCCATAGTCAGCATGCAGTTGTGTGTGTGCGTGTGTGTGTGCGTGTGCACGCTTGTGTTTACCTGACTGAACACAAAACATTCCTTTACAGAATATTAAGTAATTTGCACACACTTCTACATATTAATGAAAATGCCACCCAAAGGGTTTACAGTACAACAGCAAGTGATCTCACAACATTGTGTTCTAGTGCTGAATTTCACACCATTGTGACAGTACAGTGGGACAGTAAACACGTACCGAAGGCAATTCTATATAAAGGTTTCTGTAGAATTTGACCTCACAACATACTGGTTACTATTGCCCGGCTTAATGCCATATTTGATCTCATAAATTTTACTTTAATGCAGAACCTTGTCATTAAACCTTATAAACACCAAAGCACAGGTTTACACATACACTGTGTACATTCATTCATTTTCTATACCCGCTTAATTCTAGTTTTAGGGTCACGGGAAAGCCGGTGCCCAACTGGCAACTCTGGGCGCGAGGGCAGGAACAACCCTAGACAGGGCTCCAATCCATCATAGGATGCGTCACAATCACACACACTTAACGGGCAATTTAGGGACACCAATTAACCTAGCATGCGTGTCTTTAGAATACGGTAGGAAACCCGCGTGATCACGGCCGGGGACAACATGCAAACTTCACATCCAAGTCTTGAACCCGGGAACTTCTTGCTGTGAGGCCACAGGACAATCCGCACACCGTACTGCACTGACATTGAATAAAGCAGGTTAAAAATGAAGGGAAGAAAAAGGGAAACTTACAGCTATCCTGTAAAGATCACATACAGAATGTTACTTTTTTTTGCAATATAATAGAACAGGCTAGGAAATTAGTGTAAATGTACAGTAAAGTGTTACAGTTGATTTGATTTAACATTTAGCTGTTAATTATATAAAAGTCTGACAATAACTGCTCGGCTGTTTCAATAGATCATGACACCGAACTCATAACGCAGTTTAGATTACGATCTTCTTTGCTTGAGAAAATAATCCTCTTGTACAGTATATATATATATATATATATATATATACAGGGGTTAGACAATGAAACTGAAACACCTGTCATTTTAGTGTGGGAGGTTTCA
>JAOUQT010000022.1:15588650-15599164 GCA_025769995.1 Xyliphius kryptos
AAATGTGCTTCTGGAAAAATGGTCAAAAATTCCCATAAACACACACACACTCCTAAACCTTGTGGACAGTCTTCCCAGAAGAGTTGAAGCTGCAAAGGGACAGATGACATCTTGAACCCTATGGAGTAGCTCATATGTGAGCAAATACTTTTGGCAATAGAGTGTACATAGCGAGACATACAGAGCAAAACGGGACGAAGGTTAAATTGGATGTAGTGACAAGTAAATGAGCACAGATGAGTAAAGAACAGGGAATCATGGGTAATTTTATTTACTCATGTACCAACACACATGTACCACCAGAGGGAGCTCTTCCTCAATTCTCTCGTGCTCCCTCACACACACACACAGGGAAGTCAGTGGCCCATTAGGAATAAAGTGAAGGTGTGAGAAGAAGGGATAAAGGGAGAAAATAACGTAAGAAATAAAAAAGAATGAAAGAAAATTAAAAAAAAAAACATGAAGTTGAAGGAGAGAAAGAAAAGAAGGCAAGAAAGAACAAAAAAGAAATGGAAAGAAAGAAGGAACAGGGGGAAGAGAAGGAAGAGAGAGACGGAACAAAAGAGATTTAAAGATGAACAAATAAATAAATAAAGACATAGACATGTATCATATTGACGTCTTTTTTTAAAAAAAAAGCTTAAGTGACATGTTTTATTGTTATAATTCGATCATCGTCGTCGTCGTGTCTTTACACGTGGAACAGTAATTTACAACAATCAAACTTTACACTTTACACACTTCATGAAGAAGAAGAGATTCAGTGAAGACAAACCGGGATTTAAATCATCATAGAGAGTGTGTGTGTGTGTGTGTGTGAGAGAGAGAGAGAGTAAATGTGAGAGTGTAAGAGTGAATGTGTGGGAGAGAGAGAGATAGTGATTGTGAAAGTGTGTGAGTGACAGAGAGATAGAGTGTGTGTGTGTGTGTGTGTATGTGTTTGTATCAGGTACAGGATGTGTGTATACAGTACGTCTGAACCAGCAAGTTTTTATTAGAGCACCGAGTTTGAATCAAACAAATAAATAAAGATCAGTTTGGACTTTCTTCTTTCCATCTCATCTGAACACACACACACACACACACACACACACACACTCACCTTAATCCAGTCTAAACGTGAACTGTGTGGAAAGTGTCACCAAGAGATTTCTGTTTTACAATCTTTAACACACTGAAGATTAAATATCTCACTCACTCACACACACACACACACACACTCAGACATCAGAGTTAGAAAAAAAATTAAAATAAGAATAGTAACATAGTATAATAGTAACCGTTATAACAAGCAACTGACCCCAGGATTTTTTTTTTTAACGAGTGGCAAAAAGAGAAAGAGAGAGAGAGAGAAGAGAGAGAGAAAGAAAAAGAAAGAAAGAGAGAGAAAGAAAGAAAGAAAGAGAGAAAGAAAGAGAGAAACGTTACAAAGAAAACCGTTTTAAAAATTCAGGTAACGAAAAAATAAAGTAGGAAAGGAAAAAAAAGACAAAAATTAACAAAAAAAAGACAGAAATAAAAGAATAAAGAAAGAAAACAAAAATACAGGAAGGACGTGAGAGAGAAAAAAAAGGAGTAAAAAGTAAAAGACGGAATAAAGAAAGGAAAGCAAGAAGGAAATAAGGAAGCAGGAAGGAAATACGGAAGCAGGAAGGAAATAAGGAAGCAGGAAGAAGCAAATGAAAAGAAAGCAAGGAGGCGAGGGAAGAAAAAAAAGAAATAATGAAGCTGAAGGGGATGAAAAGGAAGAAAGATGGTGATGGAAGGATAGAAAGTTATAAAGGATGAAAGTAAAAAGAGACTGAACAGAGTGAGTAAATGGGTGGATGAGTGAGTGAGTGAGTAAGTAAGTGAATGGGTGAGTGAGTGGGTGGATGAGTGAGCGGGTAAGTGAATAAATGGGTGGATGAGTAAGTGAGTGGGTAAGTGAGTGAGTAAGTGAGTGAGTGGATGAGTGAGCGGGTGAGTGAGCGGGTGAGTGAGCGGGTGAGTGAGTCTGGTGGGAAAATAAGAACCGAGAGAAGAAAAATAAAAATTGTGCGTGTAAACGTGGTTATCCTGCACGTGTCGACGTGTGCGGGGTCACATGGTCGATTTGAACTAGGACGTGAAAACTGCTACAGTTTATATGTAAATATTCGGCACCGGTAATTAAATCAGGGAAGTTTTTAAATACATGTACATTTTTTTTTTTTTTTTTTTTTTTTTTTTTTTTTAAAAACACAAAAGGAAAAATCTTCTGGAAAAATCATAAACCCTAAGCACAAGTTTAAAAGTAGCTCTGGTTTCTTTTCTCTGTACATATAAACATAATTGCATTGTGGGTAATAAATATCAGTCTGTGTACTGCAGGTCCAGATCTACTGTACCGTCAGTCACTACCAGGCGCAGTCTCTTGGGCTTGCGGTCCGCCAGAGAGGCGCTTTGAGAATGAGACGATGGGAAGTGATGTGAAATGACAGGATGGCATCCGGAATGCCCCTGCGGCTGAGTGTCCTTGCTCATCTCCGCCAGACCTTTCGGACCCGCAAAGCTGCCCACGGAAGGAGAATGGGTCATGTTCGAGGGGCCGCACGGCTCTACGATAAGCCTTCCCTGGGTGCCGGAAGGCTCCATGAGGCAATGGTAAGTGTAATTTGTGGGCACGGATGAAGAGTAGTTCAAACATTCCCCGCCGTCGTTGTAGTTCAAGGTGACCGAGTGATCGCCGGTGAAGTTCACCACGTAGGACGGGTGAGCCGACTGATTACACATGAAGGACTGAGGTTTTGCCGCAGAGACGTCGTGACCGACGGATTCTCTGTAGCTCACTTGGGGACTGCCGTGTTGCGATGGGGCAGGAGACAGCGAAGAGCCGAAGCTGACGTCCAAGGGATCACAGTGCGAGAAACACAACTGATTTCTGTCAAGTGGAACAGAGACTTGAGAAGTTTGGCTCGGGGCCACCACGGCATGGGGTTTATCGTGTCTTAGGTTTTTACTGTTGAGTATGCCGTGGTTATGAGTGTTCTGGAAGAAGGTAGACGGAATATCAGGTCCAGCTGGATTGTCAACTCTTGTGTTTTGAGGCTTTTCAAGGGGCAAGTTTTTCATGGCGTTTGTTGAGGTTTTGCTAGAGTTGAGAAAGTAAACAGGGTAAACACGCTCGCTCTGTGGGTGCGCTTTCGGTAGTCCTTTGTTTGCCGCAACTGCCCTTGTTTCTCTTCTTGAGGTATCAGCGTGTCTCAAATACCCAAATTCTGAGGATAAATCCTTGTGACTGCGTAAACTTGATGGCCCTGGTACCGAGTCGGCAAGCTCAGATTTACCGCCGTGGGATTTCAAAGAAAGTTTAGAGTCACCCAATGAAGAACCTCTGCAAACACTCTGACCGTATCCTCCTCCTCCTCCTCCTTCAGTTTTGACTATACTGTTGTAATTATGGAAAACGCTGGGCTTCTTTTCATAGCCACGGAAAACAGTATTTCCGAGGTTGGGGGGACTTTGTAAGTCCGAGCATGAGGTATTTCTACTTCCTGTATGAAGTGAGTGGAAGGGTTTAACGGGGTTGCTTTGTAGTCCAGCATTATACAAGCCTGTCCCAGGCTGGGATTTATTACCAGAGCAAACAAAGTTGAGCGGCTCATTATTTTTGTCCCTAGTCTGGATTTTACCAAAATCAGATTGAGACGACAGACTCCTTAAGCTGTCAAGGAAATGCATCCTCTCCTGCGACTGTGAGCAAGACGCTGGGAAGGCGGCCTGCTTAACAACTGAGGAAGTGTTAAATATTATCAAGTCTCTCTGGTTGCCTAACGGTTTATCAGCCACGCAGTTCTGGGGTGCTGCAGAAGCTTCCTTTGACTGAAAAATGACATCATGCTTTGTTGATGTACCACAAGAGAAGACTGGATTCCTCTCAGAATCTCTTACAGCAGATGGACCCAAAGCATCATGACAGAGTTCTTTATCTTTGGAAGAGAACTCGCCGTTTAAGGACGGCATGTCATATCGTGCAAGCCCAAGGTCAGGAAAACTCAGAGCTTCTGGAGTACTAAAGCTGCTCCCTGGGCTCGGGGAGCCGAGGTAAGGGGTCTCTGGGTTCCATTCGTCTGCTGGGCTTTGAGAGAAGGGGCTACTGAAAGAGCCGGTGTTGTGTGGTTCACCGGAGCAGTAGTCAGTCAGTGTATTTTGGAGGCTACTTTGTGACTGCGATTGATCGTAGCCGTCGAGATTCAAGCACTGGAAATCTAAAATGTCCTCTGAAAAGCTGCATTCCGTGGTGAAAGGTGAGGTGGGCGGAGACAAAGGTTTCGACTGAATCTGACAAGAGGTAGTTGCACTGATGTTAACAGGTACACACGATGGCTGCTGTTGGCTCATGGCTTCTAGTTTAGAGAGGCTTTTGTTGATCTGAAGCAAGTTGTGACTCAAGCAAGCCTCACCCAAGTGTGCGTTCTCAAGATTCTCCACTCTTTCGGGCGGAAGCGATTCTTTAGCTCTCACCAGGGTCGTTTCCGTTGGTCCATCGTGATATGGAGAGTTCAGCGATAAAGGGGAAAGGGACAAAAGTAGGGAAGGCTCTGAAATGACCGAACATTTCGAGAGCTCTCTTGTCCTATTGCACTTGCTGGCTGAAGTCCGGTGTTGGCAAGGAGACAGGTTTTCCTCTTTGATTCTGCTGAAAGACATCACTCCCATCGGCATCTTCTCAGGAAAGAAGCACGGCAGATTTCGGCACTCCCTCAGCACAGAATTCACAGATCCTGCCTTTCCATCTTGTTGCGTCTGAACTTCCTCACCGTCCACCATCCACCTGCCCTCGGATTGGCGGCGCAAGCGAAGCAGAGGTAAAGGTTTCAATTCTACATTGTCTGCTTCAACTTTGAGATGTCTGACAATCTGGTTCTGATGTTCAAGCGCCTCAGGAAACTCTGTTTTACCTTGAACAGATAGCTGTCTGTTAGCATTCTTTTCACTGTTGATGCTCACGCCCGGTATCTTTTTATGCCTTTTCCTGGATTTGAAATTACTTTCTTTTTGGCAGTGTTCCAAGACGTCTTGGACAGCCTTAGTGGCTTGCTCCAGGTCAACGTTCATGTCCGCTTCACCATGACCACGAATACGCTCCATTTCCAGGTTTAAAATTGTAACAGAGTCCAAGATAGCCTTAAAGGGGTCGATGGCATCAGCGGTTGGTTCTGAACTCTTCTGTTTTTCAACTGCAGGGCTTTCCCCATATAATTCACTCTCCATTTCCCATTCCCTCCCCCCTTTTCTTTTTAGACGTATTTTAAAATTAAGGTTCTGCTCCTCTTCTGCGTTAAGCAAAGAGTCTGAAGCGGAGAAGTCGTCTCCTTCATCTTTTGCGTTTACCTGCAGACTATCTAGTAAAATTTGGCCAAATTTGTCCTTTACATCCTCACTCTCCTCCTTCTCTGTATTAACAGACTGTACTAAGATTCTTGGGTTAGATTTCACTTTGCATTTTCGGTTCATATTCGCTCGAATTTGAGGAATCTTGGCTGATGACAGACTACCTGTGCTACCTCGATCTCGGAGAATCCTATTAGCTTGTGACGTACATTTCTGAGCGGATCGGAACAATTTTCTTGGCTGCAGCTTCCTGGCCGATAAGGATTTACACAACTTGCCCTTTTTTAATCTTTCCCCTTCGTCTGGGCAAAAAGAACTCGACTGTATATTTACATTCCGAGTTCCATTACTAATGCTCTCGCTCCCTCGAGACGAAGCGAACAGATTTTTATTGCTACAGGGGGACGCCGTTGTAGCGGTCGTAGTTACACTTGCGTCCTGATCGGGATCGACTTCGAGGGATTCTCGAAAAAGCCGCTTTTTTAGTGGGATGCTGCTCTGGGAATTGTGTTCCAGGCTGCCTTTTAGAGCGGAGAGAACTTCGGGGGAGGGTTGTAAAATTTCTAGATCTTTTTTTTTGCTTAATTTTGCACCATGACGGCTTTCCGAAATTTGTGCCCCTCGCTGGGCTACAGGGTTCTTTTTCACTAAATTCTGTTTTGGGCCATTAATATGCGAGAACGATCTTTTCACCGATTCAGACACACCTTGTTGCAGAAAATTCATGACTACACTGTGGTACACTTGATTTTCCGTCCCCTGACTACCCTGGCTACTCTTCAAACTTTTTAAAATATCATACAGAAGGACACGTGCCTCCTTTATGATGACGGTTTTGCTTCCAAAACGCAACAAATCTAATTTATTCTGTACAGTACACTCTATTGGTGCGGTTACCTCACCTTGCCTACCTTTACGCTGATCCTCGTCCTGTTCTTCAGCTGCACGTCTAACATTTGGAACTTGTCTGCATTTCCTCAACTTAGTCACTATGTCATCGTCCTCTAGCAAAGATTTCTCAACACATACAGAATCAGCAGTCATGTTGTCCAGCTGATCTTTATTATTACTCTCTGCCCTCTCCTCTAGTTCCTGACTACCGTCTTTTCCCTTGCTCTCTGTATGCGTCACCTGGGCAACAGGTTCAACTATGGCATTCCCTCTACTCTCCATGTCGCACGTCACCTTTAAAAAGCTGTCTGCACTCGGAGTAAAGTACATCTCCCTCACGCCTTTCTTGACACCAACACCCGAGATAGCTCTGCTTCGTTTGCACTTTGAGATCGGCTTCTGTGCGGCCTCTGGAGGTGCAGGATCTGCAGGATTTTCTCCACCGTCTGCTCTTTCCTGATCTGAATTAACAACTGTTTGCTGTCCTGGGACTGACATTCTGACCAGATTGACTTTTACATAACGTGTCATCCTGGAGGAAAGAGACGAAGCAGGAGGAGGAGGAGGAGGAGAAGGCGGCGATTGGATGGTGAAAAATGGATCTGAGGAAGCTGTAACATTAATATTGGTGCCAGAATTAACAGAAGGGATTAGCTTTTTCTGCATCTCCCTGGAGATCGGCGAAGCAATTGGGGAGCTTGAATCCCCTTCCCTAGCAGCGCTGGAGAGAGTGATGCTCTTCCCGCCGTCAGCTGTGGCCTTGTGAGAATCCCCAAAGCTGCACTGCTTCTCCTCTGTGATCGCCGAAGACAACTTGCAGTTTGTTTCTCGTCTGGCTTTGTTTAACCACGACTTCTTTCGGCCATGTTTTCTGAGAGCTACTTTTCTACATTTACGCTTGTGCAGATTCGATTTCTGGCGAATCAGTTTGACAGCCTTTTTATTTAAGCAAGAGAGTTTACCTCGACTGAAGCCTCCAGATCCTCTGCGTCGGGTGCGAAGCATATTCCGGGTCCGAGAAGAAATGGCCATCTGACGAACGACTCTAACGGCAGTGATTTGCGCTTGCTGTCCTCTAGTGTTTTCAAGGTCTTTATCACTAACGCTTACAACTGAGCTCAATGTGAAGGGTTTTAGGTTCAGTTCCTCTGTTACGTTGTTACCTTTGATTAGTTCGGCATCTACAGGAGATGGAGACCCAAGTGCACCACTCTCCAATTTTGGCCTCACGCTCTCGATTCTCTGCAGAAAGGCTCTTTCCTTGCTGGCTGGATCCTTGCAGTTTAACAGGAAGTCCACGCTGTGATTGTACAAGCAAATGCTCAAAGATTTCAGGTTTAAACAATACAGAGGTGGCATGAAGTGGTTGTGTTGCGTCTTGCCAGTCGGTTTGACTCGCTCCTCCCTTTTCCACCTCTTGCTCTTTGTCGTCTTGCCGCTCACAGCAGGGGCGTTTCTCTTCATCTTCTGGGAATTCTTCACAGAGCAGGCTGAGGGACGAGAGAGGAAAAAAAGGTGACTTTAACAGATGTGAGGAATAGTTTATATCACTTTTTCACAATTTTGGATAATTTACCGGCATTAGATGCCTGGAGGAATGGACTCTGCGTACTGTTCCCTTTCTCTCGGTTCAGCCTTAGGTCCGTCTCTCTGAACCTGTACTTCTGTCCTATTGGATCGTTCGCGCCTTCCCACTCTTGCAGCGCGGCCAGCCTGTGACGAAAGAACCCTTTTCCTCTCCTGAAGCGAGGACACAAAAAAGAAATGCACCCCAGAATGATGGTTGAGATCAAAAAGGTACTTTATCAACTAAATAAGATATTCAAGTAAAAAAAAAAAATTAGGACTAAACAAACCAACGCCCATCTGGGACTGCTTTCCTCACCTCTCGCAGGTGCAACATTCGCACATCTCATTGTCTTCCCCAAAAAAGCTGTCGCCATAGTAACATGTGATCTCCTCCCCAGGTAAAATGGGACGGATCACCTTCACGCATGCTCCGTTTTTGTCCCCAGGTATAAACTGCCAGCAGAATAAAATAAAACACAAGGATTTAAATGTGAATGTATAATAGTTATAATTGTTTTTTTGTGATTTTTATACAAAACTAAATTAACCATAATCATCATAAACAATCTCTGGGATTGGTGTGAGGGAAAAGGGGCGGGGCAGGAGCCAATAATGAAATGGGACATTTATGAATTGAAACAATCGACTGGTCTCTTACCTTACAATTCGGTCTGCAGTCTATAAACAAAACACAGAGAGAACAGAGAAGAAATGAAGGTAAAGGGATGATCATGTTTATTAGATATAATCTCAGCGGATTGGTCGGAAAGTGTCGGTGCTGTTCTATATAGCAGGAAAGCAGCTGAAAAACAAAACAGGTTTATTCTACAATCCGAAAAATAAAGCCGGGACTCTCAATCATATCATTTCCAAATCTGATGAATTCTTTTGGTTTTTTTGGTCTTTTGTCTTTTCTCTGCCACCAGGGGTCGCCACATCGAGTCACATGATTAAAATATATATATTTAATTCCAAATGGACCACAAAACCTGCATCACACGTTAAACATGAGACATTTCTTAAAAAATATGAGCTCGTTTCGAACTTGATGGGGAGAAAAAAAAAAAGTTTCCCGGCAATCGAGCCCGGGTCCAATCGAGCGTTACCCACTACCCACAATCTGACACTCTAATCAGTGAAATTAGTTTTCCAGTTCCGTCTCAGTTTGTTCATTTCTTGTTTGCACAATACAGATGGGCGGAAGAGCAAGAAGGTCCCAAGCTTGATTCCCGGGTTGGCCGTCCTGTCTTCTTTCTGTGTGGATTTCATGTTTTCCCAGTGGTTTTCTCCTACAATCTGAAAGCATGTGATAATTCCCACAGTTGCAGCCAGTGTCAGCGCATGACAGAGTTGTATCCTGTAAATGCTCGTTTTCTCCAGTTTTGAGAGACTCTGCCTCTCCCAAAGTCTCAGTTCATACCAGGTCATGTGACATAATACATTTTAATAGTGCTGCATATTTTCTCAGCTTTTTGTTTCCTTATGCTAATTTACTTTCAGGAGCCAGGAAGTTCAAAATAATGCTAAAGACACGTTTCAGAAGTTGTCGACGGCCTCATGGATGAAACCGATGACCACTAAGCAATCTACAAGCTACGTTACTACGGTCATGTGATGAGCGAGAATAACCTGCGTGGACAACATCACAACAGTGACTGGATTATCAATGGGCCTAAGAGCTACAAGAAACACAAGGCGGAGGGCACTGGAGAAAGCCGAGTCATCCAAGTAGCCAACCATTGCAAGGTGATGGCAGCGTATGACATGATTAGTTTTCCATCCTTTTCGAAATTTAGCAGTAAAAGATAAGTGAGTTATTTTTTTTTTTTTTTATGAAATGATAAAAGTTTTCAGTTCACACAGGATCCCAACTTTTTTTGGAACTGGGATTGTACTATTAATAAAAATAATTATATAATAAATGTTAACTTTTATACAATAGACACATTTATTTATCCTCGATGGAAGGAGTCCCCAGTGTCAGAGCTAATCTAGGGAAATGCCTAGCGCGAGAGTCTAGGTTTCTCACCGTGATTTATGAAGGCGGCCGGTCCGAGCCAGAGCTGAGCACACTGCTTACGAGTAGAGTACATCACGCTGAAATCGTTCACGCCTGTCCTTAGCACAGCGCTGTCGGAGGCACTGAGCTCAGCTATACAGCCCTGCAGCACCTCCACGCGCTCTCCCACCAACCTTCACCATCACACACACACACAGACCAGTCAGTCAGTAAACACTCTCTGTATGTATGTGTGTGTGTGTGTGTTTAGTATGAAATACTCACCAGTTCCTAGTTGCTGTAATTTTGGCTCCATTGATCTCTGAAGAATAGCGGTCACATGACTCGATCTGGACTCCGCTGTCCAATAGAAAGGCGGTCAGATAGCGACACATCTAAACAAGACAAAGTCATAAATACATCATCGTTGACAGCTGAGTCACGTACAAAATCGGCACGTCTTAAATATTGGGTGTGGATTTAACATGCTGAGGTCACGTGAAGTACACGTTGATTTTATACTCACGTGATGTTTAAGCAATTCCTGGCGGTGAGATCCGAGGTCACGGAAGTACTCGCTAGTCCACTCGCCCTCCAGCAGGGCATCCAATGTAGCCTGGAAATCACGAGTGCGCTTAAAGCGCTGCAGCGTTTCCCGCAGGTAACTCCACCGACGGATCTCAGGCAGAGGACTGAGGAG
>JAOUQT010000022.1:15612635-15627289 GCA_025769995.1 Xyliphius kryptos
ATCACCACCAGCTCACGGTGTGTCAGAATATTAATCACCATCATCAGTTATTCTCCCAGAGTTGGGGGCTCGGCGTGTGTGTGTGTGTGTGCACGTTACAGTTTATATTCAGACTGGCTCTTAAACAGTAGGTGCAGCGACAGCAGCGATGTGAAACAACCTGGGGGGAAAAAAAAAAAAAAAACTCTCCCCCTGGACAGATGTGAAGAGAAAAAAAAAAAAGGATAAAACCTCACAAACCCTCATACACTGCATCAATGATAAACGAGAGAGAGAAGCAGCAGGGAGGTAGGTAGAGAGAGAGAGAGAGAGAGAGAGAGAGAAGGGTATATTCTGAGCTTTGGGAGAGGTTTGTGTTGGGGTACTGGGGTAGATAGAAGGGTCCGAGAGTAGCGAGTGCTATTTCTTGGCTTTGCCCCCCTTGGCTGAGTTGCGAGGCGGCGTGACCGGGCGTCCTGAACCCACACCACCTCCTCCATATGAGTACAACTTCTTATCGGCTGGTTTCAGGATCTGAGAGAGAGAGAGAAAGAGAGAGAGAGAGAGAGAGAGAGAGAGAGAAACCCAGTGTTAAAAGTAAATCAGACACATTGCGCCGTGATAATCAACCTGACATTACACTGTAGAGTTATTACAGCACTCCACGTTTTACACCATCATCATGTTACCGGTTTATTCCTTATTATTAGATCATGGGGCAGTCGTAAGCTTGCGTGTAAGCAACTGAAGGGCCCTGGTTTAATTCCCACTACCGCAAACTCATGCTTTGACTGATGTGTGTGTTTCATTGCACGGAGGGGTTAAAACGCTGAGGATCAAATCCGCCAAGTGCAAGAATAGAAAGTTCTAAACAATAACCCATAACGGGTCAGCCGTGGCTAAATGGATGGGTTAGAGAGCTGGGGACCAAGAGATCGCCAGTTCGATCCCCATTCTAGGCAAGTCCCGTTGGGCAAGGCACCACACACCCAAAAATCTAAATAAAGTGAAAAGTCTGTCTGCAAAAAATTTAGGGTTGCGTCAGGAAGGGCATCCGGCATAAAACATGTGCCAGATCCTAATGCGAGGGTCCCAGAGTTGACAGTACATCAGAGCACATACCAAATCATGAAGTCCAAGAATTGTCTAAAGACCCCAGAGACAGGATTATATTGAGAACCCAAGGGTTACTCTGATGATGCTTCAGCATTACTCTGTGGAGAGAGGAGAACCTTCCAGGAGGACAACCATATCTGCTACACTCCACCAATGGGCCACCTGTATGGCCACTTGACAGTAAAAGGCAAAAGACAGATCAATAGGAGTTTGCACCTGGCCAATAACATCCGTATAGTGAAGTGTGCTGGCTAACCCTGACCCACCATGCCGTGGGGGTGTTTATTTTGGCAGCAGGAACTGGGAGACTAGTCAGGGTAGAGGAAAAGATGATTGCAGCAATGCACAGAGATATTCTCTGGACCGCAATCTGGGCAAAGGACAATGACCCTAGATCACAAAAGAGTGACTTTGGGACAATGTTCTTGAGTGACGCAGTCAGAGCCCAGACTTGATCATGATTGAACATCTCTGGAGAGAGCTGAAAATGACAGGACGTCACCTGTGCTACACGTCTAGTGGTGAACGAGTAAAGATTACACCTGTACCGATCAAAGGTACTGTTAGAAAGCGAATACTTTTGGCAACACAGTGATTCATTCACTGCACTGCTTCAAAGTTTGTGAATCCAAAATAATCTTGTCTGCTGTTACTCTGTCCTGACTTTAAGGCAATTATGGAATGAGTGTGTGTTTCTTCACACCTGGAAGGAGCACATGAGTGTCTCGTCGACGCTCATCATGGCCCCGGCGTTGTCGAACTCCCCGCAGTAGTTTGGGGCAGAGAACAGAGTAACCAGCTGCCTCTTAGCGAAGAATTCGTACCCGTCCTCCACCACCTGCACCCGTACAGAGCGAGAGGGATGAGAGAGGGATAAAAAGACAGGTGATGTAAACAGAGCAGTGCGTAGCGAGGATACACACCTGATGCGCTCTGCATATGAGGTCCATGTCGTGTTTGTGAAGGAACTTGGCCACCACGTCTGCTCCGAACGTGAACGAGACCCCACGGTCGTTCTCTCCCCACCCCAGCACGTCTTTATCCGGGTCGGCCCATAGCAAGTCACAGAGCAGACCCTGATCGGGAACGTCTGTGGGACGCATCACACGCCGGATCTGCTCCATGGACTGCAGGTCTGGAGAGAGTCCTGAGGAGGAGGGGACACACAGGACATGTCAAACACACACAGAAAACTACAGCTGGAAAGGATGTAAGAGATGGGGGGGGGGAGATGGAGAGAGATGCAAAGGGACATGGAACAAGCGTAGGAAAGAGAGCGTGCAAGCGAACAAGCGTTGGGGGGAGGGGAAAGAGAGAGAGGGAGAAAAATTGAGAGCAAAAGAGAGGGCAGGAGAGAGATTGAATGTGAGACAGATGGGGAATGAAGAGCAAGACAGAGAGACACACAAACACACACACACACACAGACAGAGATGGGGAAAGAGAGAGAGACAGAGAGAGACAGAGTACACAAACCTCCATGGCAACAGAAGATCTTCTCGTCTACGATGGCGGCCACGGGTAAACAGTTGAAGCAGTCTGTGAACGTCTTCCACAGTTTAATATTATACCGTCTTTTACCTAACACACACACACACACACAATCATTATTACATTGGTCTGTTTATCCTGGACATTCCGACTGACCAAACCCATAGGAACAAGTCGCATACCACGTTATTTTACACTTAATACCCGAGAGATCTTCAAGTGACACCATATTAATAATGATGTAATACATGAGAGAGAAGGAATGTAATAAAGATGAAGAATAAGAGAGAAATAAAGAGAAAAAGAGGAATATAACAGAGAGAAAGAAACTAAATACAAAAATAAAATTAATAAAATAAATAATTAACTGAATAAAGATGATGCAGGACGTTTGTGTTAAATCTATAAAAGTTACCTGCTGCTGGATTAATGATGTTTTAGAGACAGAGAGGGACGTGGGAACGAGGGAACGAAAGAAAGACAATATAAAAGAAACAACAAAAGAATCATAAAAACATGCACGAGGAAAGATGGACGAAAGACAGAGGAAAGACGGACGAAAGACAGAGGAAAGACGGACGAAAGACAGACAGACAGACGGACGAGAGAGTAAACAACAGGGAAGAAGAGAAGCGAAGTATAAACCAAAAAACCAAGATGGATCTTGACACCAAGTTTACAGTGGGGTGTGTGTGTGTGTGTGTGTGTGTAAGAGAGAGACAGCACTTACACTCATCGTAGAAGCCGTAGATGCGGTTGATGGAGGCGCACTCGTGGTTGCCCCTCAGCAGGAAGAAGTTCTCGGGGTATTTAACCTTGTAAGCCAAAAGGAGGCAAATTGTCTCCAGAGACTGTTTCCCTCGGTCCACGTAGTCACCAAGGAACAGGTAGTTACTCTCAGGAGGGAAACCGCCATACTCAAAGAGTCGCAGCAGGTCGTAGTATTGACCGTGTACGTCCCCTACACAAACACACACACATAAAACATGTGACACTGACTAAAATAAGAAGATATCGTGTAACAAAACGCGGGGGAGGAGCATCAGTTTAACATAAAAGGTGTACGCCCCGCCCCTTCGAATGAAGTCATGTGATTATCAGCACATGATATTTGTGCGAAAGCTGTGGACTGAGAAGTGTCCCAGCTTCCCAATTTATCCCCAATACAAACACCCACCAAATGTATTCCATACTTTCACACTCAATGATCACAGGATTAGGAACACCATGGTAATAACACCTAGGATCGATGGCTTGATCTTCAGCTGGATGTTTTGTCGATGCGTCCTCACCAGTTGATCAGGCTGCGATTCCAGAACAGCCAAAAACACTGGCTCCACACCTGTGGGGTATTAACCATCTGCCTGGGTTTTACCCACAGCGGGTATCTCTTGCGTTCTGCCGCACAGTGGACAGGATTGGACATGTCGGGAGGCATGTGTAGCTAAAAGTGGCGCCATTGAAACTTCTATAGAAACGTCAACAAAGGTTTAAAATCAGTCGGTGTGCGTGTGAGGATGTCTTTTAATCGTGTCTGCAAGATTGAATTACTCCTGCGTGTGTGTGTGTGTCTGTGTGTGTGTGCGCATTAGTTACAGTTTAAAGAGTAAAAGACAACACAAAATAAAGGATTAAGAGAAAAATAATTAAGTTAAATAGCACCCAATTACTACATCTAATAAACATTTCCCCCTGGATTCTGGATAAACTTAAAAATAGAAGAGAAAAAGAAGTGACAGAGGAAAGGAAGCAAAAAGTAAACAGTAGCAAAGGAAATGAGAGGAAGTTAAAATACAAGGACGGAAGGAAGTATAAAAAGAAAGGAATTAAAAAGGCAAAAAATAAAGGGAAGAAAGTATAATAGTTTAAAAATGGATGGAAGGAAAAAAGCAACATAAAGGTAAAAAAGGTAAGGAGTAAGGAATTAAAAAGGAACAATGGACGTAAAGAAACAAAACAAGGAAGTAACAAAAAAGTAAAAAATTGAAAGAAAGAAAAAAGTAAAAAACAATAAGAAAAAAAATAAAATGGGAAAAATTAGTTTAATAGTTAAAAAAAAAGGATGGAAGGAAAAAAAGCAACAAGGAAATAAAAACAAAGGAAGTAAAAATGATGGAAGGAAGTAAAAAAGATGGAAGAATCAAATGAAGGAATGGATAAAAAAGTAAAAACATACCACAGGGGAAGACGAGAATTAAAAGTAAGAATAATATTTAAATGAAGTCTTAGTTAGAGCTAAGATGGAAAAAGACAAGAGAAAAGAAACCTGAAGCTGATTCCCAAACAGATTCCTACCCCATGGTGTAATCAGAGACAGAGATAATACACACACACACACACACACAGCTGTGTGTTTTTTCCATCATGGACACTAAAACACTGTACAGTGACCTGCTCTGCGTGCGAGTGTTTAATTCGCAGACAGTGAATGTTACCATGGCGACAGAGTGTTTTATTTACAGCTTTATTACCGACGCCGATGATCTGCTAGTGCTGTGAAATCATGGGTGTGTTTACTCGTCCCTGTGCCCCGCTGATAAAACACAGAGATTTCGACTCACCACAGATCTTCAGCGGCGCCTCCAGTTCCAGCAGGATGGGCTGGCTGAGGAAGATCTCCCGGGATTTGAGGCAGAGGCCACGGATCTCGTTCTCCGTCAGCTGGACGTTCTTGCCGGGACGCGAGCCCTTAACTGTACGCGTGCACACACACACACAAGAAAAATATTTATTTGTCATGTATAATACATTTACTACACAACTAAATTAACTGAGAGTACAACTTTACACCCCGACATGGTCCAGTTTTCATTTCTACTTCAGGCGTAAAAATCATATTTTTGTTCCTGATTCTAAATCACACCAATTAAATAAAAAAAGACACACTGCAGCCATTTATATTGACCAATGAGGCTACACACTCCTTCACGTCGGCTTGGTTATCATTTATTTTAACAACTTACCCGCGGACCTCATACATGTCAAACATGAACACGCAACATTGCACACAGCGAGATGTCTTAGAATAATAAAATACATAACCGTTTCCCATCATGCATCACTTCCCGACGCTAAACTGGTAGCACACGTTGGTTTGAGTGGACGAGGAATACATTAGTAAAGTCAAAAACACATGCCACTGCAGATGTGCTACAGCGGTGGACTGACGTAGTCATAGAAGTGTATAGCTGCAGATTTGACCTCCTTCACCATTTCCGTACACGGCGGCATAAATAAACATCCAACAACAAACATCGCTTCATAACTTTACCACGAATAATAATACTTCACTTCATTAAATCCGACACATTACACAATTCCCGCAATCTATACCGTGGAGGATTTCTCCGGGGGATTTCGGTCCTTACTGCAACGGGTGCATTATTGTGCCATTGTGGCACTGTACCCCTATATAATACAAAACCGCAGAAGACTTGCGTGACCGTGATGCAAGCTGTAGATGCTGTACTCCTGCAATGCGTCTTCACCTGTGGACTTTTCAAACTAGAACAAAACATTACCATGCATCTGATGCGCGGCAGAAACACGCCTGCATTTTAATCTCTGATTAAAGCCCTATCTGGACAGGATTCAATTTATGTGGTGGTACTGGGTTAATTCCCTCTTTTAAAGGAGTCTCTCTGTGATCTGAATCCCATCCGGAACGACAGCGTCCAGGTTTTTCCTCAGACTGCTGGGAATTACGCGACACGGGTGGAGATTGAAGGTGCGAGTATAATAGCAGCTACAGCTATTTAGATTTAAAGATTCACTAGCATTGTTTTTGCAATTACATTTCTATTTTAAAGTGTTAGGTAGAGTTAAAATAAATTCTTATGTGTCAGGTGACAACGTGACGTGCCCAAAAAAGCCAAGTATTCATTTTTCACTCTGCTATCTGTGTCTTGTTTAAGCTACGGGGGAAAAAAACGGCTCCACGGTTTGAGTCTACGAGGTCCATGTTACGTATAGCGTTCTCCTTTGAATAACAAAAAAAAATAACACAGATGTACAGTAAATCATCATGTGATCAGTCCAGTACTAACATTTACTTTGCACACACACACACACAAATGTAAGGAGAATTTGAAGAGGAATTTCAGACGAGTTTCCCCCCAGTGTCAATGCTGATGCCAAGAATAGAAGTGTGTGTGTGTGTGTGGGGGTCAGCTACAGGTTAAAGACAGCTCGCTGCACACTCCACTCATCCTCATCCTCGTATAAAGTACGCAGCGAGCCACGGTGAATCAGAGTCGAGCTCTTCCGAGTTTAAACACCATTCTAAAGCTGGAATGTGACTCAGAACTGCTCGCTGTTACACAAGGCAGGAGAGGAAACACGAACACCATCACACACAGCACAACTGCGCCATTGCTCATGGAACCCAAAATTACGTTTATGTGCCCATGCACCACAGCATCTTACTTTTAACTACAACATTCAGTTATTAAAACAAATACACGCAGGACATCATGCTTTTACAGACACTGAAATACAACCTGCTAGATGTGTGTCCACCATACACGTTCCTATAACCTAGCTGTTACAATGCACTGAACAAGCAATGGATTAGGATCATTGGTGATAAAGTACCCTAAGCAGTGGTTATGGCACAATATACGACGTTGCAGACTTGGATCTTTGAAAGATACTTGGATCCCGGAGATGTGGTTAGGTATCATGAGTGTAGGAACTATCGATATGCCTCCAGCCAACGTTTATGGAGCATGAGGCGGGCGTTGAACTAGTGGGTCAGACTGGTGGAGCTGCTGCATCAGAAATAGGTCAACTTGCGTACGAAGAATGACCTTCCCTCTATGGAGTCTGTTCGCCCGAATGTCTGTCATGTAATTAATCGAGTTCTTAATCCAGATATATTTCAGGGAGTGATACGAGAAAATAGAATTGTACACATTTCGACCAATCGGATTAGAGCAATATTTGACACAGTATAAAAAAATAGGAACAGAAAACTATTCTTATTCTCACGTCAGCTTTGAAATCAATTAATGACCAACAGCACAAGACTCTTTAAATCCTAAAAAAAAAAAAAAAAAAACCCCACACACACACAGTATAAACAGATACTTCCTAAACTGCAGGATTTTCCCCGCCATTATTTTAAAACAAGGAACTCAAGCTATTTATAATCATCAAAAAAGTTCCTTCTGAGGGGAAAAAAGGAAAAACTTTGGAAAAGCGGAAGTGTTAGTTCAGCACTAGTGCAGTAGAAGCATGCACTCACTCGTGTTTATATTGATACAGAACCCACCACAAACCTTGTGAACTTGGGGCAGTAGTTACAACCAGGAGAAAACACAGATAAAGTAGAAAATAAGACTGTTAAAGTTCTACTAGACTGTTCTACATTAAAAGATGAGTCTGTATTACGCTGTAGACTCCACTAAAGGAGGCTGGAATACCCGGGCCAGGAATTATTCATATTAATTGCTTAATTTTAAGGTTTTTTTAAAGAAATTTCCAAGTAAACACTAAACACTCAATATAATTAATATAATCCTGGCAATGCCTGAGGACAGGGGCGGGATGACATGTGCATATAGTGGGTGGGAACGGGACAAATGCTGACAATTGTGGGCGTGTGAGACAAAAATTGAGAGTGAATGGGGGAAGAAAAAAAAAAAAAAAAAAACACAGTCCTGTGCACTTTGCTTGTTTATTGGTTGATTATCGTCGCCATCTGCATCGATGAGCATTCTAATGACAGGAACACAAGTTTCATCTTATACACAATACATATATCTATACAATCAACAATTTAGCAATTCACTTCGCTTGTCTGCCTTTGGACTGTGGGATAAAACCAGAGTACCTGGAGTAAACCTAAGCAAACACAGAGAGAACAGGCAAACTACACAACGTAATTTTCCAGGTCACCCCAGCTGAGACCCAAATCCTAATCCTTATTGCTGTGAGGCAACAGAACTGAGGAGTTTCATGTCGTATTTAATCATGCCATAATATGACTGAGCATCCTAATCTCTTTTCCACTGCTGCAAAACCAGGGAGTCAAACCCCTGTTTCTATCAGCGCACGTGCTATTAACTGAGCTAAAGAGGTATGTAATAACCTTATAGAAGTACTTGTAAGAGCCAAAAACGCTCTGCATTCCAATTAAACTGAAATATTTCATGTTCGAATCTCACAGGGTCAATGTTTAGATCTAGACTCGTCATATTTGTTCAGTAAAACATTCCGTTTATAGCTTTTAGTTCCTCTTAGGTAAAGGTGCGGATCAAACACCAGGGTGTAAACGTTTGGATGCCGTCTCCTGAGTCATGCTCCTCCCGGGAGAGTGCTGATCCTGACCTCATCTACCAGACCTACCCGATCCACCCTGATGATCAACTTCTTTACATTCTCTTTCTTTTGAAGGTCTAAAATATGAAATTTACAGAGCACACACACACGCACACACACACAGAGAGAGGGAGATCTAAAATGTTATTAGGTAATATACCTAGATATGCCAAAACATGTGCGTGTGAGAGTGTGTGAGATAAGGAAGCAGCAACTCACCAAAGGGGGAAAAGGGTCAGATTACACAAGAGGATATAAATACCGCTTGTTATTAGTGCCGATTGTTTTCTGCCCTGCTGGCACAAAGTGTACTTAAAGTAGTGCAATAAACACCCAACCACACACACACACACGTCTGCTTTTATGCTTTACATTACACTCTGTGAACTGTGTAACTCAAACAGGAAATCAGGCGTCTGAATTACGTGGGTTAAACAGGAAGTAATAATTGGTACTTCCCTACAGCAATAGTAGCAAACACCTTATTAATTTAAGCGTCCTACAGTACTACATTCATGCGGCACACCTCCCTTGTAGTGTTTAATCATCATCATCATCACCACTTATATTTTAATACATGATCCATCCAGAACTTGCTAAATCTAGTCTTTTCTAATCAGCTACATCCTCGCTAGTGTTAAAGACAACCAACTCTTGCGTCTTCTTACTGACCGGTTAATAAAGAGGTTTAATTAATACAGGCAAATTATTAAGAGAAGAGTCTTATTCACAAAGGCAGACTGGCATCACTGATTGACCAATGGGCAGCTGAGAAGAGCGCTTCGGTTTACAATCACAAACAAGAAGCAGGAAGTCACTGAGCGGAATAACAGTTGTTGTGGATGCACTGTGTGTCCACTTACCTGTTTAATGAATAAAACTAGGGTACCACCGATTAAGCTTCTGTAAATCACAACATTTTTGTAGCTTTCAAGATCATGAAAATTAACACCACGGTTAACCGTAACACCTTTACACCATGATATCCCTAGAGTAATCATGGGCTAGAGATTCTCCTGACCTCCAAGTCTTATAGAACACATTAAACTGCACTGTGTCCTGCATATAGCAACCGGCTTCCCAAAGTTTTTTTGGAATAAATATGAACCCATACATGCACACGGTGAGAGCAACGAATACACCTCAGATGTTTAGCGAAACATTTTACTATTCCATGAAACATGAATCAATTTCTTTTTTGGAAACTGATGTCAAAATAATTGGGACGGGGCAACAAAAGGCTGGAACAGTAAACCTAGACAAAATAAGTCTCATGACTGGGAATAAAAAGAGAAATGCATAGAGGAAGAGCCTCCAGAACTCTCACAAACATGGGCAAAGGTAATGTTTGGAACTAGGGATGCAGATGTTTGTGCTGTTTCTGCACATCTGTTTACTTCCATTTTTATCTTTCATCAGTCTGTTAATCAACAGCAGTGATTTTTTTCCCCCAATATGGATTACATTCAAGTGAAATACTATCAGTGCCACTCAGTTATTTAGACTTTCTGCTACTCAGGGTTGGAACCACATTAACATTGAGTCAAAACCCTGTGGCCTCATGTGCATTGTATTTGCATAACCACACACCTGTCTGGGTGCGTATTTCTCTAAAGGGGAATATGAGAAAATGTCAGAGGAACAAAATATATAGCTTCAGTTTCCTTCCTGCACTTATAATAAAATAAACAAATAAATAAACAAATAAATAAATAAATAGAGAGAAAAACAGGATTACACCTGCATGGGGATTTTGGGGTAATTTCCTCTTTTGCTCACAAGCTCATATACCATTTTCCAAGAAAAACACACAGGCCTGCAGTTCTTCTTTCTAACTCTACTCGTGTGATGCTTCGCTTTATTTCAGATGCGAGGGACACTGAAGGCAACGGTCGGGAGAACACGTCTATGCTGTTCTCATTCCTACAGCGGGATTAGGTGACGCATCGGATGCTAAACACTTCCAGAATCATAGAAAAGGGAAAAACTGCTGTATTTATAAAAGTGGCACAGATGTGTCTGTGGGAGGAAACCAGCGCACATAGAGTAAACCCAAACAAACACGGGACGGTGTGCAAACTCTAGACAGTAATATAAACTTTCTAATTTTAATGATAAAAAGCAATAAAAGCTATAAAAACTTATAGAATTCGCCAAATCACCTAGCATACATGTCTTTGGACTGCGAGGGAAACCGGAGTAGCCGGATGAAACCCCTCCCAGGGATCACACGAGGGTCCTTCTTGCTATGAGGTGACAGCACTACAGTAGTAACACTGTGTCGCCCATGATTATATCCAGCATTTAATTTCTGTAAAGTTGATTTGCGACCATGTGACATCGTAAAAAGTTCTAAAGAAACTGAATCGAAATTTCTGGGATCATCTCACCAAGCAATCAAGCCCGGGTCCTTCGTGTTGTGAAGCGATACTGCACCACCGTGCCACACCATTAACAAAAGAAAAGTGAATTAATGCAGACCAAGCATAAAAGCTTTTTTAATTCTCTCTAGAGACATGCTATTAGATATTTAACACCTCACCTGACGTAGCATGAGGGTTTTAACACAAGACGTGTAAACACACGTGTCACAGAAGCCCTATTCAGTTAGAATCAGTCTTTCAGGTGGAACTTTAAAATGAATTGTTTAACAGTGGTGATAAAAAGAGAATATCACAAATATTTAAACCTATAATTTACCTGATTGTACAGAAATTTCAATAATTTTATATTTTAAAAGGATTAAAAAATGTTCTATACATCTGTTGATTAGAGATAAAACTAATCATCCCAATCTCGTATCAGTTTTAAAGGGCAAATTTGAGACACCAATTGGCATACTGCATGATTTTCAAACTGTGGGAGGAAACCTGTGAACCTGGACAGAATCCATGCAAACATGGACGCTCTGTATAAGAAGTACCCGGGACAGGCCAAGAATCGAACGCGGGACATTATGGCTGCGAGGCAGCAACGCAACCCCCTACAACACAGTGCTGCTCAATTATTCATTCTGATGTACAGATTTAAATATTCTTTAGAGAAGCGGTAAACATTTATTCTCTGTACGAACAAAACTGAATAATAAACTGGAAGTAAATACAAAATATAAACATGTTTCTACTGGGCTGCATTCATGTCCTGCACATAACTGTATATTTACACCACCATTCATTATATTCAATATGATCGACGTCGTGTAGCAGGGTTGCCAGGTACGCCGATTTACTGCCAAAATGGGTTTGGCAAAAATACACAGGGCACAGGATGCAGTTTTCTTTGGGCTGCTTTTAAAATTAAGAAAAAACACAGAAATAACAAGGCAATTGGAATTTAAAAGACAGATGATCAGAGGAGAAAGGAGAGTCCAGGAATTAGTAAATAAATTAAATCTAATTCTGATATTTTTGCTGCCAGTTGGGTTCCTATTAAACTGGGATCTTTAAAGTTTTATAAAATAAAAACTATTAATAACATCAAGATAAATAGCAATTAGATTTATAAACAAATACTTAAATAGTAAAAAAAAACAATTGTTCTTTCATTCAGATCTTTCCTGCCACCTGGGGACAGCGAGTCACTCACATTGTCAATCTGGCATATTTTTTTTTTATGCCATAAAAGTTTTAAAAGTCTGTACACTCACAAATGTTTTGCAATTTAGGCCCTGCTTTTTTTCCCCCCAAACACTACCCGGCTACTTTATTAGGTACACCTTCAAGATTGCTTACCACAAATATCTAATCAACCCATCACATTGCATTTAATCATGTAGAGATGTTCGAGATGACTTGCTGAAGTACAAACCAATCATCAAAATTGAAAAGAAAATGTGATTTAAGCGGCTTTATATAACGTGGGGTGGTTATGGGTAGCAGATGGTGCTGATCTACTGGGATTCTCACACATAACCATCTCTAGTGTTTACAAAGAATGGTCAGAAAAAGAGAAAATATCCAGTGAGGGTCATCTCCATGGATGAAAACACTTTGTTGATATTAGTAAGGTCAGGGTGGAATGGACAGACTGGTTCGAGATGATGGAAAGTCAACAGTAACTCAAATACTGGAATATTTCAGTTGAAATGGGTCATGAGGAATTCAGGCAAAAGGCTGATCCAACATTTCACTGTGAAGGTGTACCTTATAAAGTGGCCCGTGAGTGTATTTTTGGGCTAGTTTAAGCTTCTGAAAGAAGGGTTTTACTGGATATTTTTAGTGGACCTGGCAACCCCGCGCTCCAGCTTTAATACACAGCGGAGGTTTAAATGTACATATAAATCTCCAAAACACCTAATTTTTTAAAAAATATATAAGGTACAAATATAAAATAAAGACTAATCTCGGCATTTCGCTAATATTGGACACAACAATGCGGATACTCACCTTCGAGAAGACGCTGTATTATGGAGTCGATGTTTAATTTGTCCGGTTCCGCCATTTTACTTTTTTTTTTATATGTTCACGGATTAATTCAAGCACGCCAGGTATTTCAGTCACGAATAATCGTCAGAATAAAAAAAAAATACTAATAATAATTATAGCGCCCAAAGAAAAAAACGGGCTATTAATTAAAAAAGACAAGATTAAAGGAAGAAACCGTTATCGAAATATGGTCGGTTTTTTTTGGTTAGCCGCTAGCTTAGCTGTCCTTGGCTAGCTGCTTACATTTAGCTTAGCTACACCGCGTTAGCTTATTAAATACCCGTATTAGAAATGCTAAACCAAAAAAGGTTTTTTTACAGTACAAAAATACCAGCTACAGCTCCACTGCCGTTTCTGTTTGTCCTTTTCAATTGTACTGACCGTCTTCCCTCTTTTCCTTCGGTCCTCCGCCAAAAAAAGGGGACCGTGAGGCTAAAAAAGGGCGGGAACAGTTTAAGGAGATTTAACGCGATCCGACAGAAGATTGGTCCGAGACTCACGTTTGAACAAATGCTCTGTGCTCTGATTGGTTCTCGTGTACGTCAATTACTTGATTCAAACGGTTGCGTATATTAGTGTGACGCAAAATGAATCTTCTGGGTGAATCGTTTATCCTATACGATTCATTTCAATCATTGAAGAAATCAATCGAATTTTACTGATTCATTTAAATGAAGCCAGATACTGTGCAGATGTTTATATTTATAATTTGCATATTTTATTTCAACTACTTTAATAATTTGCAAGTATGTATCATTATATATATATTTATAAAATTGTGTAAGAATCTTCCTCGGGGCGATTTGATTTATTTATGATTAATTTCAAATGAATCAATTCTGGCTCATTTGTTTAACGTGTGTAAATATTATTTTCTATTATAATAAATATATTTACTCTAAGTGTGTGTGTGTGTGTGTGTCCCACGATAAACCAGCCATTCAAGAGCACACGCCAGTTTATTTCTAGTGCCGGTCACAAGCATAGGTAAATGGTGAGGGTTGTGTCAGGAAGGGCATCCAGCATAAAACATTTGCCAAAACTGTAATGCGAATCCTTCAATATTCCTCTGGCTTCTGGAAAGGCTGTCCACAATGCTGTCCATAAGGCTGTCCATAAAGTCCCCCAAAAAAGGGACCGACGTCATATTAAACACGATGTATTAGCTCATATGTTCACAGAGAGAATTAAAGCAGAGACTGAGAGACAGGTTCTTCTCGTCCAACATCAGTGTGTGACCTCACAAATGCGCTTCTGGATGAATGTTCAAAAATTCCCATAAACACACACACTCCTAAACCTTGTGGACAGCCTCCCCAGAAG
>JAOUQT010000022.1:15774983-15787094 GCA_025769995.1 Xyliphius kryptos
CCCCCCCCCCCCCCCCCCCACTCCTTCCCGCAGAGTTCCATGGCTGCATGCTTTCCGATCTCAATACACTGAACAATCACTGGATTAGGAACATCTGGCTAATACACAAACGACGATGGATTTACTTTCTGACTCGGGTTCCTCTCAAGGTTTCTTCCTCTCATCATCTCAGGGAGTTTTTTCATTGCTCCAGACACAGAAGTAGAGAAACAGACTTCGCAAAAGGTGGTGAACATCCTCCATATGCAAGTCGACCCATTGCCTGCTACATCAGCTCCAGTGAGCCTCTCAGAGCGGCCATGTGTGGTCTGCACTCTGTTTACACACAGCTGGTAAATCTTACCTTCTGCTGTTGTGTACTGTGATGTAGCCACCAGCTGGGACAGTTTATCAGGGGTCATATACCACCTGCAACCAGGTGTTCCTAATCCGGTGTGTATTGTTCAGCACGGCTCCAGAGTGTACCATGGCGTAATACGGCATTTCCATGTCACTACCTATCAGACATGAGGGCTGTGAATGAAACACTCAATGCCACCACCACCACCAACAGGCTCTGGGGTGCAGGGTCACAGGCGTCATCCAGCAGCTGAACGTCGGGCACTGTGGAGCGAATAAAGCCCGCAAAGCTCGACACTCTGGCATAGACACCGGGTCTGTTCTTCTGAGCGCATCCCAACCCAAAACTCACCACGCCTGCCTGGATCCAGGTGCCGTTCCCGATGGAACAGACGAGGGGCCCGCCGGAGTCGCCCTGAGATGGAAAACACCCTAATCATGAACCTGATTCATGGCTGGATACAGAACGTAAAGATACAGATCAAACAACGTTACCTAGATAATCGTGATGTTGTCTGTGGTATGATTTTTGGAGTCAATCAGATGTATTGTTTATAATAAATACATTTATGGTAATTTTTAATGTTTAAACAATAAAAATCTAAATATATATATATATAAACTACTGTCGGATATGTGCTAGTGTGTTAATGCTGGAGTTTCAATGTGTGTGTATGCTTGTGTGTGTGTATTTACCTACCTGACACGAGTCCTTTCCTCCCTCCTGGTATCCGGCACAGATCATGTCTGACAGGATGGACACCGGGTCCGAGTTTAACGAGTTGATCTGGTACATGGAGTTGCAGGAATCTTGGTCAATAATGGGAACTCTGACTTCCTGTAGTGTCCCAACTCCAGACAGTGAGACTGTAGTAAGAGAGAGTGTGTGTGAGAGAGAGAGAAAGAGGACTTGCAGAATTAAAAATCATTCAAATTTGCAGGATAATCCAGTTCTAGTTGAATTATCAGCTAAATACGTAGGCAGTGGGGCAGTGGGGCAACTAACTAGGTTGAGAGACACAATGTAGACAGTAAGGCAGTTCACTAGGTTCTGAGATAAATCTTATCTATAGATCTAACAGAAAGTGAGTCTTCTAATGTCACTTACGTCTCTTAGATATTGACAACTATTAAACATCTCTAATCTACACCCTGCTGTTTCCAATACCACCCCACACCGGTGTGTTTTCACTCAGTTACATCTCACATAACCGGAGCACTGAGTTCACGTAAACTGATACCGTTGTTCATTTATCCATCTCCTGTTGTGTCTCGGTCTTTAGAAGAAGAGCACACTGTTGTACACGTGTGTATATTTAAAACCATTTTTATTTTGCCCCACACTACACTCACCTCCTTCCTGTGTATCCCCCCAGCCTGTGACATAGCACATGGTTCCGCTGAAGAACTGGTAGTTGCTGTTGGGCAAACACACAGGCTGGATTCGGCTTGTCCATGCGAGGGGTGAGCTCAGCTCTACGAGTGCCACGTCTCTGCCATCCTGAGGAATGGTGTACCCTTGTGCAACCACTACCCTCTTCACTCCTCTCCATGTCTCGAACTGGTTAGCGCCGTTCAGCTGATGGCGACCCACGTATAGTTTGTATGAGGACACGTCTGATGGTCTAAAGGAGAAAACACAGGGTTGATTAACCGCTGGACTCTTGGAGAATCTGAGGCAGATCTTCTTCTTGTTTGCAGAGCTAAAACGGGAAGAACATGCAGAAATTTCCAGAGTTGTCCCACCCGCTCTTAGCCCAGGCGGCGTACATTACCCTTAGGTAGTTTGAATAAACTCTGATCCAAAGATACCTCTAAGCTTAAATATTACTATTTTTACTAAGTCAATGTGGAGACCACAATATTCAACACTACACTACACCTCACCCAGGTTCTCTCAGAAGACATGGATCTTCAGTATGCATTAGAAGACAGTGAGTCACTTCCGTGAATCTTAAAGGATGGCGTGTTGAGCCAAGCCATATTTAAAGCTCAAAGGGATCTTGGTACTGATCAACTGGGCGTGTAATCAATGGCATGGAACCTGAACCTTAGAACCCTTTCTCATTATGTCACAAATTCATTCAGTTAATACACACACATACACACAGAGAGTAGTTGGGGTAATATTCTATTATGATTTTGGAAATTAATGTTGGGACAAATAATAATGGACCAAGGGTCACATTTGGTCCAAGGGCTATAGTTTGAAGACAACTTTAGAGGAAGTTTCATGGACATATTTAGAGGTTTGTTTCTCTTCCAGCAAGAACCAGGACGTCCCTCTTTGTCTGTGATGTGTCGGTATGTAAAATAAGTTTAAATATCATGTTAATTTAATAATTTATTTAAAAAGACTAAATACACTCAGTTAGTAAAATGCTGTAGCATCAATAATATTCAGCCAGGGACATAATGGTGTTAATGTCCTGTTGTGTGACAATATTGTTTCTATGGAAATCAGTAGTTTCTTTAAAAAAACAATTCCCTTTTACCTCCATTCGGTAAAGTACCCATTTACAGACTGAAGAGATTAGGCGGGGACAATAGTTTGACTGTAACCGGAGCAGCTATGGACCATTAAACACAAGGTTGTACTTAGGAAAGCAGTGCGCTGCTGACAGAATCCAGTCTCTGGAGATGATGGATCCTCCACAAACATGGCCGCTCGTTCCCATCTGGATGTCCACTTGCCACGGCCACGCCCCGTCTCGTGCATCGCTGCCTCCTACGATGCGAGATCCCATCAGGGGTCTACCACATTCTGGTAATGAGATCAGTCAACACATCGGTTTGTGTTTTTGGTAGACAACAAGATGATATTTTAAAAAAAAACACGTTTTACCAAGACAGAAATGCTGTAAACATTCAACTGCAATCCACAGTGAGAGAAATGGTGTCAGAATTACCTTGAGATTCACACAGCGGGACAAACCACACACCTGTATGGGCACGAGAACAACCATGAGAACCTGAACTGTAATCAAATATAATAATGTACATAACCGTAATATTCATATAAACAGAGGTAATAATTACACAGCAAGATTATTGAGATTATTCCGAAATTCTCTCAATTGTGGAAAGTAATAGCACGACTAAGAGAACGTTTCAGCGCAAGGTGTATAGTAAGATGTATAGAATAGATTATAGCAATGACATCATCTCAATATCTCAAAAGTTTGTACCCCTTGTGATTTTGAGGTAAAAATATCACAGATAATAAAAACACTAGAATACAACAGAAGTGTCCAAACTACTGGAAAATATTACACTTATTTATTGTAATAAAATAAAAAGAATTCACCTGAAGTGATTAATCATGAACAACAAGGAAAAAATAAAATTTGTACTAAATAATTAATACATTTGCATCCTTTGTTTTTAACTTAGATGATGAAAACACAACAAAAACCTATTCAAGTTACTTAAAAAAAACGAATTTTATTATTACTTCAACCTTTCAATAATTTTCAGATAATTTACTGTAATTTATCTGGGGCGAAAATCATAAATAATGGGGGAAAATTAATAAAAATGTGTAATTTAACTCCTAAATATTGAATATCTCAACGGCTGGTTCCCGTCCCTTGTGTTTTCTGAGGTAAAAATATCATATTTTACCTCAGATAACGACAACACTGGAATAATTTATTAATATATTATAAAGTATTGCCGTTACTTAAGAATATTATAATTATTTTAACTTTTCAATGATTTTTAGATAATTTACTGTAATAAAATGAAAAGAATTTATCTGAGGCGAAAATCATAAATAATGGGGGAAAATTAATACAAATGTGTAATTTAACTCCTAAATATTGAATATCTCGAAGGTTTGTGTCCGTCCCTTGTGTTTTCTGAGGTAAAAATATCATATTTTACCTCAGATAACGACAACACTGGAATAATTTACAACAAAAAAGTGTCAAAACTACTAGAGAATAGTATTACAATTTTTTTTCAAACATTGTATGATTTTTAGATAATTTACTGTAATATAAATTAAAATTTACCTGATGTAAATAATCATAAATAAAGAGGGGGGGGGGTAAAATGTGTACTTTAATTCCAAATATTTTAATACCTCAATACCCTTTTCTGAGATAAAAATGTCATATTTTACCTCAGATACTAGATAATATTATTATTATTATTTTAACATTGCAATGATTTTTTTTAGATTATTAACTGTTTAGTCACAAAGCTATTTCCTGAAGTCTAATACATTAAAAGTTTAAGTAACTAGATATTAACCAGGCATTCCTAATCCTGTAACTATTCAATGTGTACTACAAAAAAACTGCCCTAATACTGCTAATAGCTAATACTAATGCACGTCCGTGTGGGGAACTTTAATACCAAATACTTCAATACCTCAAATGTTTGTGTCCCTTGTGTTTTCTGAGGTAAAAATATCATATTTTACCTCAGATAACGACAACACTGGTATAATTTACAACAAAGTATTGACGTTACTTAAGAATATTATAATTATTTCAACCTTCCAATGTTTCACTGTAATAAAATAAAAAGATTTTTTATTGATTTTTAGATAATTTACTGTAATATAATTTACCTGAGGTGAAACATTATAGCAAACACATGGGGAAAAAGAATACAAATGTTTACTTCAAATCCTAAATATTAAGTACCTCATTGGGTTGTGTCCCTTGTGTTTATTGAGGTAGATAGGTCATATTTTACCTCAGATAACCACTACAATTTATAATAAAAAATTAACAAAGATAAGAGAGAATATTGATATGATTATTTAAACCTTTCAATAAATGTTTAGAGAAATTACTGTAAAACATGAGGAGAATTTACCTGAGGTGAATGTATACAATAGTACCTCAAGGTTTGCATCCATTTCTGAGGTAAAAATATAATATTTTACTAATTTCTAAGACAATTACAACTCCTTATCTTTACAACTAAAAGTATGTAGATATTATTATTAATATTATTTCAACCATTGTATGATTTTAAGATGATTTACTGTAATAAAATGTAAAATAATTTACCTGAGGAAAATAAGGAGAAACGGGTGGAGAAAGACATTTCAATTACGTGCAGCTAGAAGGATGTTTTAGTGGCTGTAGTTAATAATAATAATAATACAAGTTGAAATAAATATAATTATTAGTGTTCCTAATCAAGTGATAGTTCAGCGAGTACTACAAGAACAACGGCCCTGACGCTAACAGTTCATTTATGTGAGGGGGGAAGAAAGTAAGAGCATTAACCGAACAGGATTTACCTGAGGTGAACATGGCGATGATGAACTCCATCTCGAAACTCTTCATAATTAGTGCTGGTTATATAAAATAAAATAAAACTAATTCCTTCACGTTCAATTACATGAGTATAATGTTATTAACTTATAGATTTAAGATGTGAATCAGCGAATAACCTCTCTATCTGATCAATGAGCTGTTCTTATTTATTTAAAACTATTAGTTATTGCTCCGGTAAATATAAAAGACGTTTAAATACAGATCTATTATTTAATCCGCCATGTAAACACTAATAAAAATAAAATTAACATCGCGAGACGGGCGGAAAGGAAAAAGAAAACGGTCGCGGTAGAGATTCCTTTGCGGCACATGAAATGGTGCGCACCTGTACGCACAAGCCAATCAGAGCTCGTGACGTCATGCACCTCCCAATGGCGCCATTGTTCTCCCTCGGCTCCTATAGCAATGCTTTCTATATAAACATCAAAGGATCATTGTTCAGGAGGAAAATCCACACAGTATAGAGGAGCAGGAGGAGGTCACACCTGCTGGAGTTTAATACTCACCTGAGAAAATCACCCATTTCATGGTTTTTAATCATTTCAGTAATAAATCACCTGTGAATACAATCCGTACAATAATGACAATTTTACAAAGACGTATTGATAACACAGAAACATCCACCCCCCCTTCCCTCCAGCTGGACGTCTCGGCTTACACCCAGCGTACATACACACTGGCTACCTGAGCCACAGGTAACTCCACCCACTCCCCTCCACAACCGCTCATGCATTGAATCAAAGACATCATTCTTTTTCTCATATATTTATTTAAAAAAAAAAGCAATGTACAATTTTACAGCGGCGCCATCTTTAATTAAACTAACTCCAACAAAACGCGAGATCGTCCCTCTGCGTCCATCCGTCCCCGTGTCATTTCTTGGAGAACTTTGCCTGCTTGTGTTTGGGAGGAGCCCATTTCAGACACAATGTGTCCACTGAGGAGAAAACAGAAGAGATGTGGACCGGGTCAATGAAGGACAAGATTATTCAGAGACATATGAAGGACAAGATTATTCAGAGACATATGTAGGACAAACTGGAATTCATAAAAAAAAAAAATCCGGAATGTCTTACTTTACTACCGACTAGTCTTGAGCGAGTACGTACTGCTCTGCCACTATTTCACCAACACAATGATGTCACACCAGGTGAATTATGGGATATATGACAGGATCTCAATGTGTGCCGGGGTTGTGAACGAGCAAACCTTGTACAACACCTTTTTTCTGCATACTACTGCTCCATCAAATACACTGCTCAAGCACTGAATTAGGAACACCTGCCAGGTGATAAAAGACAGATGTTCCTAATCCAGTGATTGTTCCCTGTACTACTATTATTATAAAATGATGTTGAAAGCATAAAGTACTAGAGAGCTATTAGAAATCCACCAGCTGCTGAATTAACCGTGATGTGCTAACACTGGAGACTCCTTCCAGAGACACCACAGCAGTGATTTATTAATTAATAATTAATTAATTAACGAGCTTCTGCATGAGATAAAAATCTAAAGCAGATGGAATGAAGGATCTGATAAACCCAAGTCTCTTGAACCTGTGATGGGAGGTTTCTTGTACTGAGCGCTCTTCAGATGCTCCTCTACCAGCTTCGGCGTGACACAGATGACATGCTGACCCTTCCAGTACTTGACCATGTTGAGGGACTGCAGCGTGCTGATGATGTCACTCTGCGTGATGCTGGTCATTTGACTGTGGGTGAAATGAAGAATTTTGGTCATGGGGCGTGCACTTAATGCAGGTTGGGTGTGTTCTCACGGCGTCTGGTCATACCTGAGATCTTTGATGGACAATGTTCCTCTAAAGTCTCGCAGGATCTCCAGCAGGACCCAGGACCAGTAGCTCCTGTAGCTCAGCTTCCCCAGATCAGAGAGAGGCTTCTCTGGAGAACCAACGGTACTCTCTAACTTGGACAACTCGTAACCTAACAGACAGAAAACACACACACACACACACACACAGAGAATGTAAACGTTATAGCGCCCCAGTGAGGTGGCAGAGAGTCATTGCATGATGCTATTCAGCAGACAGGGAGGAAATGAAACTTACTGAAGGCGATGAGAAACTTGCCGTATCCTCTGCGCTGGTAAGGAGGAAGTGTGAGAATGCAGGCGACGTTATTCCCGTCCGGAGATTCCTTCTCCTGAAATTATAATAAACACAGAGTGATGAAGAGTCTCTCACTCTTCCCCCTCGCCGCCTCGCTTCCTCTCTCTCTGAGCGTATCTTAACCTTTGAGAAGTAGCCGACGATGTGCGCCCCCTGTCTGTTCACCTCGGTGAGGATGTAGAAGATGAAGGGCTCCACGTCAAAGTAAAGCGTCTTGTGATCCAGGAACAACTTGGCCAGTAAACACAAGTTCTGACTGTAGATCTACAACAGAAATTACAGCAATAATAAGTGGTGTTTGGGGTAAAGGATGGAGGAGGAGGTTAAAGGTGAAGTTTAACACTGGTGTTTGGGGTAAAGGATGGGGGAGGAGGTTAAAGGTGAAGTGTAACACTGGTGTTTGGGGTAAAGGATGGAGGAGGAGGTTAAAGGTGAAGGTTAACACTGGTGTTTGGGGTAAAAGATGGAGGAGGAGGTTAAAGGTGAAGGTTAACACTGGTGTTTGAGGTAAAGGATGGAGGAGAGGAGGAGGTTAAAGGTGAAGTTTAACACAGGTGTTTGGGGTAAAGGATGGAGGAGGAGGTTAAAGGTGAAGGTTAACACTGGTGTTTGAGGTAAAGGATGGAGGAGGAGGTTAAAGGTGAAGTTTAACGCTAGTGTTTAGAAGGTAACGGTTGAAGGAGGGGGTTTAAACTGACCTTATGGTCTCGTCCGTCCACCTCGTACACGGAGATGTTGCCCCTGCGGTAAATCTCTTTCCCTGGAGGTTGTCTCCACTGACACTGAGTCTTAAACATGTTATAGAAGTGAAAAATAAACAGATTAACAACTGTATATTAATAAAATAACATTACTCCATTATAAATCAGTAGAATAACAGTCATCATGATAAAAGCAACGGTCAGTGGAAGAGTAATGATTCCTTTATTTTATTAGACAAACCAATCTAAACATGCGCGTCTGTAGCAGCCTCACTGCGCCCCCTGGTGGTGTAATAGCTAAACTCACACATTTACTCTCAGGTGTGAACTGACCAGGTGATATCTGAACGTCTTCTCGTACTTCATGTACTTCAGACAGTATTCACAGATCCACAGTTTCGGCTGTTTCCCGTAATCGTCGGGGAACGGTGAGAAGTACCAGGCGTCGATCTCGAAATTCCCGATCTGGATCTTATCCACGTATTTCACTTTGGTAATCTGGAGAGAAAATAATTTTTTAAAACACACACAACATCAAAAAAAAGAAAGTAAATAAACGCTTGTTTCTCTCCCTCACCGCCTCATGCTCTTTCTCCAGCGCCGCTGTGGTTGGGTCCATCTCTGCATACGTCTGAACAAATACACAACAATAAACTCTTAGTGGCAACTTATTACACAAAAGACCAACATTTCACCTGCTGGGGTTTTTGCTGCTAAACAAGAGTATGTGTGAAAGTCCAAGTCTCCAGAAGAAGTTCATCAGATAACTTTTCCTACAGAACCTCAGAGTGTTGCGTCTGGCGTTCCTAATTAATTGTACATTTTAGAATAAACTCACGACTGAGCATTGGCTTCTAATAAAAAACAGGCAGGGCAGGTGTATGAGTGGGGATATCCAAAAGCTCTCTTAAAGCATCAAGATGCAATGCAACTGGAAGGAGGTGGAGATCTCAGACCAACGTGTCCTTTTTAATACAAACGTCTAATGTCCTGTTCATATAAACAGAGAGAAAGAAGACGGATAAAAACAGATGGGGCAGGAAACGGTGGGGTGCATTAAAGCCCTATACAAGCAGACCATTCCAACACCGCCTGGACATTTTAGAATGGTAACATCGGCAATATTTCAAAAATTATTGATGAAGATTGGTGTCAAAATATTTGGAACAACATGTGGCTTGCCCACAGATAATTAGTACGATTTCAGAAGGACATCTAACCTGGTTTTGACCATTACATTGACCATAGCATAGCATTAGCCTAGCGACTGGAATCTGCTGCGTAACTTATGATTATATACAGCAGTAAATCGAAAATGAGTAGGAAAAAAGACTCTCTCACACACAATCACACACACACACACACACACACACACCTCTAGTTTACTGATGACTTTGAACATCACATCCACTGGAAGTAAAACTCCAGACTTTGTGTTATATTTATAGTAACATAAATCTGGGGGTTTCTCCTGGTACCTTCTGAACATGGTTGATCTCATCATGTTTGCGTTTCTGGTTACGAGTTATCTTCCTTTCCGGCTGGTCCCCGAGATCTCCTCCTCCTTCCTCCACACTCTTCCTCACCGCGTCTTTCACCGTTTTGGTCAGAGCCAGGCGAGACTTTCCGACCCACTCGTCCAGTCGTCTGTTGACTTTACACGAAAGAATAAACAAAAACAAGAAGACAACTATAATTTCATTGGTTTAAACATGAACATGTGCACATTGTTAGAAAATCCTAACCAGAAACTTGGGGTTTCAATGTAACCAAGTCACATGACTGGGTATAAAACAAGCCATTCAGAGAGGCAGAGTCTCTCAGAAACTTAGATCCCACCATCCGTCATATCATACACCATTTCCTCGTGATGTTTCCTGCTCGGATGAGTCAGATCTCCCCAATGCCCTTCTGTCTCGTGTTGCTTGTAGCAGTCTGGAACCTGATAATCCAGACCATGTTGTAATGTTCCAGCATATTTTGTCCTCGACGTCGTAACACTTCCTTCAACGCTGTTAAATTGGAGCCTCATCACATGACCATTGTAACATAACTGTGGGATTTAATGTGCTTCAGTAACACATTTTCTGCTCTGTCCATCTTGTAGACTTGTTCAGTGGTCTTCATCTTCATCCATGAGATCCTCAACAAGTTCAGGAGGAACTACGTACCAGACCAAGGCTTTCATCAGTCATAGCCAGGTGCTAATTGATTTGTTTTTCCATCCTATCATCTACAAAATATAACTGCATCACTACATTTAACAAATTTGTAGACAGTCACTATTGGATGCCGGGGACGTTCAGGTCCATGATTGTGGAGTGGAAGTCAGAAATCATGATCTGTAAACACAGTTCAGCATCAAATCCATAAATTCAAGGTAAAGCTGCTATCATTCCAAAAAAACAGACACCATACGTCAAACAGATCCAGAAACATCACCCCCGTCATCCCTGGAGCAAACAAGCGTTTATAATGGACAGAGGAAAGAAGAAAGATCCAGGACTGGATACATAAACCAATAAAGATAAAGGATTTATTCATTCACTTACATCCAACATAATGGACATAAAACTCCTCTCGTCCCTCCTGCTCATTCAGTCTGGACTGGATCACTTCTGCCGAGTCTGAGAGAGGACGATGAAGAGAGAGAACAGGGAGACAGGAAGACAGGTGTAGAGGGAGAGATGGAATATGGGTACAAGAGAGATGAAGAGAGCAGGAAAGAGAGAAAGAGAAATAGATGAGAGAGAGAGAGAGAGAGAGAGAGAGAGATGAAGAGAGCAGGAAAGAGAGAAAGAGAAATAGATGAGAGAAAGATAGATGAAGAGAGCAGGAAAGAGAGATGAAGAGAGCAGGAAAGAGAGAAAGAGAAAAAGATGAGAGAGAGAGAGATGAAGAGAACAGGAAAGAGAGAAAGAGAAATAGATGAGAGAAAGAGATAAAGAGAGCAGGAAAGAGAGATGAAGAGAGCAGGAAAGAGAGAAAGAGAAATAGATGAGAGAAAGAGAGATGATGAGAGCAGGAAAGAGAGAAAGAGAAATAGATGAGAGAAAGAGAGATGATGAGAGCAGGAGAGAGAGAAAGAGAAATAGATGAGAGAAAGAGAGATGAGACAAATACAGAGATGAAAAGAGAGATGAAGAAAGTGATGAGAGATTTAGTGACGTCATTAACAGACTAATAACAATAAAAATGTAAATATTAATAATTAATATTAATAATAATAATAGAATGCTGGTATATCCAACACTTTTGTTTCTTAATCTTATGGTTTTTCTCACGCCATGTTTTATCCATTCGCTGACACAGATAAGTCCCTCCTATTTCCACCGACACCTCCTGCTCCCTGCAGCCGCCCAGCGACACTCCGTCCCCGACGCGCAGATTACTCGAGACCGAGGCTTCCCTCCTCCGATCCGGGGCCTCTGCGTCGTCCTCCTCCGCACCGCTGCCGTTAGATGAAAAAGTCGCCGTGTTTCCACTCTCGGCATCTCCCCGGTCGTTCGCGGGGTGCCCGGGGTCTATTTCCATCTCCATTGACGCTCCTGGTCGGTGTTTATTCGGTAAACTCCCGCCGGTGTCGATCACACACTCGCTTTCACACACCGCGTTCTCACACACTAGCGATTTGAAAACATTG
>JAOUQT010000023.1:37578-47804 GCA_025769995.1 Xyliphius kryptos
TGCACTAATAAAAACCCGTACCATCGGATATACACTAATGTAAACCCTGCACCGTTAGAGATACAGTAAATTACATTTCTGGATCAGGTTGACGTATGGCTTCTTCTTTGCATGATACTGATTTAAGTTGTATTTGATGATTACATGCTGAAGTGTGTTCAGTGATCCAGAGTTTTTAGTGTCCTCGAGATCCTTTAAAGATACCTGTCTGTTTTTACTGCAGTGTCTCCTGAGGGGCCCAGAGATCACCAACATTCAATATTGACCACCAGACTTGTCCCTTACACTGAGAGTTCATTTGTACAGATTCTCTTAATGTTGTGTATTGTAGACCGTGGGATATGAAAAATCTTTGCTATATTTTGTTGGAGCATTTTTCTATTAGTACTGATAATATTCCAGATTTTTGTTTCCCGTTTTTTTTTTTTTTTTTTTGGAATATCTAATGAGTTCTATGTTGTATTATGAATAAAATCTGTTTATAGTTACTGTACATTTTACACACAGCAGTGTCACAAAATGGCATTAGCATTGTGTACTCCCACTCTCCTGTGGAGAGACAGACGCTTCACCCCCCTGATCCTGTGTCATGTGATGTTGGATGTCCGAGCCGTTTTACATTGTGTTACAGTGTCCTGTACGCTGTCTATTACAGTGTATTGAAATGTAATGCGTTGTATATGTTATGGTTTTCTGCAGTGTATTGTAGGGTTTTAGTGTGATGCGGTGAGATGGTGTTGATTGCGCTTATGTAAAGTGTAGATTAGTGTGCCAAAAAGTATTGTAGTGTTAGTGTAGGATGCTGCAGTTTGTTTCAGTCAGTTGTAGTCTACATTTGTATTACCTCGTCTACTGTGATGTAGTGTGTTACAGTATGTAGTTGCATGCTGCAGTGTTTTACAGTGTGTTGCAGTGTATTGGAGTTTGCTACATTGTGTTGTAGTGTGCTGCAGCTTGTAAGTGTTTTGCAATGTGATACAGTGTACTGTAGTGTGTTACACTGTTAGATATATCGTTGTGTGCTTCAATGTGTGTATTGCAACATGGTAGTGTATTGCAATGTGCTACAGGGTATTGTAGTGTGTGACGCTGTTTGATATATTGTAGTGTGGTGCAGTGTGTGTGAACCAGTGTATTGCGATGTGCTACAGTGTATTGTAGTGTATGACACTGTTTGATATATTGTAGTGTGGTGCAGTGTTTTGCAACGTGTTACAATGTATTGCAATGTGTTACAATATATTGTAGTGCGTGACACTGTTGCCTCCATTGTATTGCAGTGTGATGCAATGTGTGTTGCAGTGTAGTGTATTGTAATGTGATGCAGTGAATTATAGTGGTATACAGTATATTTTACTTTAATGCAGTGTGTGTTAGTGTATTGCAGTGTATTCAAGCGTGTTAGTTTGCCACAGTGTATTATAGTGTGATGCAGTGTGTTAGTGCTTTACAGTGTATTGCAGTGTGATGATACTGTGTTACAGTTTGCTACATTGTCGTATAGTGTGATGCGTGGTGTTACAGTGCATTGCAGTGTGTTAGTGTATTTTATTGTGCGAAGTTACCCATGCCATGGGTAATCACACGCCCCCATACCATCAGAGAAGCATGGCTTTTGGACTTTGCACCGATAACAATCTGGACAGACCTTTTTCTTTTCGGCCCGGAGGATCAGCATTGTAGATGAGCTTGGGTCCAGAGAAGCCGGAGATGTTTCTGGGTGTTGTTGATGTGTTTCTTTTTCCTTGCATGATTTTAACTTGCACTTGTAGATGGATGATGAACTGTTTTCACTGACGGTGGTTTTCTGTAGTGTTCCCGAGGCCATGTGGTAATATCGGTTACAGACTGCTGTTGGTTTTTAACGCAGTGCCACCTGAGGGATTGAAGGACACTGGTATTCTATGTTGGTTTTTCGTGCTTTTGGTTCACTTTTAGATATTTCTACAAGTTTACTGATATTATGGGCTGTAGATGATAACTCTAAATTCCATGCAGTTGCACATTAAGAAATGTTCTTAAACTGTTGGAATTTATTTTCTCCATCAGTTGTTCAGAAAGTGGTAAACCTTACCCAAGCTTTTCGGGATGCTCACTTTATACCCAGTCGTGACATTAACCTGTACACCTGTGGAATGTTCCAAACAGTTCATTTTTTCGAAATTTTCCCAGGCTTTTTTTGAAACGTGTTGCAGGCAACAAATTCAAAATGAGTGAATATTTGTAAAAGAACAATAAAGCTTATCAGATTGAACAATTATATCTTATCTCTAGTGTATTACATTGAATATAGGCTCAAAAGTATTTGTAAATTATTGTATTCTGTTTTATTTATGTTTTATACAATGTCCCCACATTATTGGAAGTGTATATCGGTTGCATTATTGCTTGTATATCCACTCATTGGCTACTTTATTAGTACAATTTTTGTGACTTGGTTGTTGGTGCCCAGATGATGCTGGTCAGAGTATTTCATAAACTGCTGATCTAATGAAATTTTTATGCACAACCATCTCTAGTGTTTACGGAGAATGGTCAGAAAAAGAGAAAATATCCAGTTAGGGACAGTTGTGTGAATGGAAATGCCTTGATGTTGGTATGAGAGGTCAGAGGAGAATGGACAGACTGGTTCTTGATGACAACAGTAACTTAAATAACCACTTATTACAACCAAGGAATATAGAATACCATCTCTGTTGAAAGTATGACCTGAAGAATTAAGAAATTCTGAAGGACATAGGGGTCTAACATTTTAATACCTACCTAATAAAGTTGCCAGTGAGTGTATACTTATGTAGAGTGTTTTATTATTTTCTATATTTAGTATTATTTTTTCTGTAACTGCTTTGGCAACAACGTACCCTAAACATTTATGACAATAAAGCACTTTATAACTTGAGAGACACACGCAAACAGACACACACGAAACAAACAGACAGAGACAGAGAGCTGCTCTGGGGGTGATTACTGACTTGTCTGATCTCAGTCCTGAGTTTAATTACTGACATGTCTGAGGTTGAATACTGACATGTCTGAGTTTGATTACTGACACGTCTGATCTCAGGTCTGAGTTTGAATACTGACATGTCTGAGTCTTAATAACCGACACATTAGATCTCAGGTCTGAGTGTAGTTAAACCAGTTCATTTGCTGTCTACTGTTGCTAATGCACTGGTTCAGGGTCGGTTATCGATTGACCGTGTGTACAGGAGACTGCCTTGGCTGTAATATTACACTAGTGGTGGAGGGAAACACACACATTGATTTTAGTAAAACGTTTAATCCTTTTCTCCATTTTCCTTGTATATATGTATTTCACCAACAACTAGGACACAGACTTTATTTTACACAAGCATTTTTTACCTAGTAGGTAGGTGTGTGTGTGTGTGTGTGTTCGTTCTTAGTTAATCATCTCTTGTTCCACTGGAGGTGGAGAGCCATCTAGTGTCAGTTACACACTGACCTCACATTGAGCGATGTCTGCCTGTGTGTCTGGACGCATCTTTCAGATGGACCTTCTCTTCCTATGCCTTTCATGCTCTATAAAATAATCCACCTCCTCTCACCCTAAAAAACACACACACTTTAATTCATACACACACCCGCTCACATGACTGTGTAGTCTGCAGAACTCTGGATTCCAGTTTTTCAATAGTAACAGTGGAACTCCATACTCATTGTGCCCCCTACTGTTTACCGGCAGTATTACACACAGAATCCAATCAGTGCAAAAGTGTGTAATAGAGAGATAAATAACATTTTACAGAGAACTATTATATAATTTAAATAGATGATTATATTAAATGTAGTATAGTTGTAGATTTTGTCTGTGAACCTAGTGGCAATAACAATACTGATATTTCACTCCATATTTTTTTCAAGGAAATATGAGTGCATGTTGATAGACGGAGACACGGGCACTGAATATCATATTGAATATCGTACTGAATATCTTACTGTGTATCATACTGGAAAAAACTAAACAGTTTTGTGTTGCTCTTCAGTGTGTATGTTTTGTTTCTTGTGTTCAGGTTTACTTGCTGTGAGTGGATGGAGGTCTTCACTCTCTCCTGAACTGTTGGACTGAATCTCACCTGAAGCAGGAGTTTGTGTGTAACTGCTTCACTCCTACTCTGGGTCTAGTGTCTGCAATAAACCACTTCTACTCACACCACAGTCACCATGATTAACTCGGAGTTCCCCGTTTTACAGTTAGTTTATTTTAATACTCATTACTCGGAAGTGCTGGAGCAGCGACACCAGGTCTGAGAATGTGTGTGTGTGTTTTTGTGCAGGGACTCATCTAATGAGTCTGGACAGGGAGACACAGTGAGTCTGAGTCTCAGTGTTAGTGAGCTGGAGGACACCGGAGAGGGAAAAGGAAAAAGGAAGAGAGGACGGCCAGGGAGAGGACTGGTACGACTATGCACACATTTCTGTCAAATATAATGACGTTTAGAAAACACACCTAATTTTTATATTGTTTGTTTACAATGGAACATTTTCACTTATCAATTTTACAGTAAATATAAAATGTAAATAATGTTAATTTATCAATAATGAACAAACCAGAGGGGAGAAACATATAAGAGGAAGAAACATTTTGAGGAACCAGACTTAGAAGAGCATCCCATACCTCATTCAGGTTATAACAGATTAATAACTTAAAAAGAGTGTGTGAAGGAGTGTGTAGAATTTACTATCAGTGTGGATCAGGTGGGTGTCAGGGACGAGGTCAGGATCAACACCATTTCGATAGTAGTTTGTTATCCTAGCAAAAAGAGAAAAAGAAACGATTAGACATGATCCTAGTAAAGGTTTAAGAACTGTGGAATGTGTTGGATTATAAATTCCACTAAGACTAGCAATAGTTGTAGTTAATACACGATATCCGGGGGGAACAACAGGAACGAGGGCTCCATGAGATATTAGGACATTAGGCCAGTTCACTGACACTCCAGTGCCGATAACTTACCAGTTCTGTCTAAGAGAACTAGAACTAAAAACAGAATGATTTACTAAATAAATATGTCTTAAGTCTAGATTTAAACATTGAGACGGAGTCCCGATCATTAACTGGAAGACTGTGAGAGAAAGCTCTGCCACTTTCATTATTCTAGGAACCTGAAGGTTTATGAGGGTGTATATCAGTATATGATTAGTATATGACAGTATATGAGGGTGTATGACGGTGTGCTGAAGTTATGGTTTATGCTGTGTACATTTACTGCAGTCAATTCAAGAGAGTTTTTTTCCCAAGGGTGTAGTGAACGAATCCATTAAGAATTTCATTAACACTTTTCTGTTGGTCTTGTTGATGTCTCAAAACATGTAGGAGGAGATACACGATGTTGCCAAAAGTATTTGTTCGTAAAAGTATTTGAGTAGTAGCTCGGTGAATTCCAGCGTGGAACTGTGATAGGATGCCACCTGTGCCACAAATATCCAGTGGTGAAATTTTCTCCTCACTCCTAAATATTCCACAGTCAACTGTCAGCTGTATTATAAGAAAATGGAAGTGTTTGGGAACTACAGCAGCTCGGCCACGAAATGCTAGGCCACGTAAACTGACGGAGCGGGGGTCAGCGGATGCTGATGTGCAAATAGGTCACCAACTTTCTGCAGAGTCAGTAACTACAGACCTCCAAACTTCATGTGGTCTTTTAGATTAGCTCAAGAACAGTGAGCAGAGAGCTTCATGAAATGGGTTTCCATTGTCGAGCAGATTTATATGAGTCAAAGCTGGTGAACGAATACTTTTGGCAATATAGTGTACACACAGACTTTCAGGTGGAAGTATAATGATATCAGGAAGAACATATACACACTGTTATAATGATGATACACACACTCATTATAAATGGTATGTTCTGTTTGTGTTTATTGATCAGGCAGGAAATAAGAAAGCTCGTAAGTCTCCTGTAGATAAAGGAGGCAGGAGACCAAATGGCATAGCACAACACAACGGGGACCGAGGAGATCCATCCACGCTGTTCGAAGTGGTCAAAATGGGCAAGAGTGCCATGCAGGTAGCACACACACACTGTCATAACACCCAGTTTATATACATTACTGAGCCTGTACCTGTAACATTGTGTGTTTTAACTCTGCTGTTCCTCTACCGTCAACGTTCAGTCTGTTGTTGATGACTGGATCGAATCGTACAAACAGGACCGAGATATGGCTCTTCTGGATCTCATCAACTTCTTTATACAGTGCTCGGGGTGTAAAGGTAAATAACGATACTCGCGTTGTTTCATGTTGATTTGTGTTAAAATTCTCTCGCGCAGAATATTAATGCAGTCACTCGGGCAGATGTTGCAGATGTTTTGTTGGCGCTGTAGCCTCATTAACGCTATCCAGGTGTCAGATGTGCTGATGTGTGATTTCCGAATGGTCTTGCTCATATTTTGTGAACGTCTAAACAGGACACAACCCTGCTCTAGATGTTTATGGTTTATTGTTTATTTTGTGGTTATGTTAAGGTACGGTACGTATCGAGATGTTCCGGAATATGCAGAATGCTGAGATTATCAGGAAGATGACCGAGGAGTTTGATGAGGTATCAACAGTTTTTTACAGGAGTATTATTATTATCATATCTGTGGTTCTGTGGTGAAATGATGATTCAATTCAGTTTTATTTGTAAAGCGATTTTAACAGTGGACATTGTCCCGAAGCAGCTTTACAGAAACATTTTATCACATTTTATGATGATGATCCTGGGTGTGTTTCATTTATTTATATTTTTAGGATAGTGGTGATTATCCTCTGACCATCGCCGGACCGCAGTGGAAGAAATTCCGCTATAACTTCTGTGAGTTTATCGGAGTACTGATCCGTCAGTGTCAGTACAGTATCATCTATGACGAGTACATGATGGACACCGTCATCTCACTACTCACTGGGCTGTCTGACTCACAGGTCCGAGCTTTTAGACACACCTCCACACTCGCAGGTTAGTCTAACACACACGTGCACACACACTCTGTATGAATACGGGGTTTTGGGTCAAATTTACAAAAATATTTAAAAAATTCTTTATGGGATTTCACAAATTTGAAGCACCACTGTATTAGGTCATGAACAGTGTGCAACGTTTTTCAGTGTTGTGTGTGTGTGTGTGTGTGTGTGTCTTCCTACATAGCGATGAAACTAATGCCGGCGCTGGTGAACGTGGCTCTGAACCTTAGCATTAATCAGGACAACACACAGAGACAGTACGAGGCTGAGAGGAACAAAGTGGCCGGGAAAAGAGCCACTGACAAACTGGAACTGCTGCTGGAGAAAAGGAAGGAGGTACAGTCATCTTCATCACTGTAATCACCACCATCACATCACTATCATTATTATAGCCATCATAACATAATTCTCATCTTCTTTACCACCATTATCACATCAATGTTATCATCATCATATTGACACTGTAATAATCATCACCAACATCATCTCTGTAATAATATTCATCATCACATCGCTGTCGTCTTCATCCCCACCATCAATATTATCAGCAACATCACATCACTCATCATCTTCACTATCATTATTATCGCCATCTTTATCACATCGCTATCATCTTCATCATATCACATCAATATTATTATTATTTCATCACTATCATCATCTTCACTATCATTATTATAGCCATCTTCATCATCACTATTATCACCATAGTATTGACACTGTAATCATCATCAAAATCATAATTACTATCATCATCTTCGCTATCATTATCACATCATTATCGTCTTCATCACCACCATCATCATTACATTAATATTTTCATCAACATCACTATTATAATATCAACGTCACATCAATATTATCATCATCTTCACTATCATTATTATAGCCATCTTGATCTTAACGTCACTATCGTCTTCATCACCACCACATCATCACATAAAGTGTGTACATGGATGTCTTTTACCGTATAAGGATCGGCATAAACCACCGCTCTAGTTCGGAATACAAGATCATTCCAATTGAGCTTAATCCGATCAGAATCTTCCGAATGACATGTTAATATGACACAGTTTTATTCCATTCAGCTCTTTATTCCCAATAAACATAGCTACTGTCCACACCATCACTATCCTTATTATAGCTATCATCATAATAACAATGTAATCATCATAACATCGCTATCATCATCATCATCATCAGCTGATCACCATCATCATTATCACCATGCTCGTGTTTGTAAACGTGTGTGAATTTGTTTAAAATCTCTGTTCCAGCTCCAGGAGAACCAGGATGAGATTGAGAACATGATGAACTCCATCTTTAAAGGAATTTTTGTTCATCGTTACAGGTGTGTGTTCTATTCATTCAATAATCAACACACACATTTTCACTCCATCATCCACACATCATCATCTCAGATCAGGATAAAGAGTTAAACTGGACACACACACACACACACGCTTTCTCTTTGTCTATCTGTCTGTTTATCTCTGTCTTTCTCTCTGTCTTTCTCTGTGTTGCATTATCTCGTTCACATACACTCTCTCTCTCTCTCTCTCTCTCTCTTTCTTACTCTCTCTCTCTCTCTCTCTTTCTTACTCTCTCTCTGAGTGAGAGTGACACTGTCCAATCACCGGTTTCTGAGCCTGTGCATAACGAAGAGGTGGTTAGTGTCACATGTCTCTGAATATCCATGTGATCTCCACACCCGCTCTGATTGGTTGCTGTGGTGTATTATGGGATGTAAACGTGAAAAGTAGATAATAAATGTATTAAACACAGAATAATATGGCTGACTTGTGTTTGTTTCAGAGACGCGATTGCTGAGATCAGAGCTATCTGTATTGAGGAGATCGGTGTGTGGATGAAGCTCTACAGTGACGCCTTTCTCAACGACAGCTATCTTAAATATGTAGGCTGGACCTTACATGACCGGGTGAGTGGACATAAACCATTCATTCTGATGTTAACCCATTTGAGAGCAGTGTGTCAAAGTGTGTGTGAAAACGTTCTGTCTTTATAGCAAGGAGAAGTTCGACTCAAATGTCTGAAAGCTCTTCAGACACTCTACACAAACCGAGGTCTTTTCCCCAAACTGGAGCTCTTCACTAATCGATTTAAGGTCAGACTTGCATCTTGTAATCACCTTTCTCTCTCTCACTCTCACACTCACACACTCACACACACTACCAGGTTTCAGCACTTAGTTTTTGTTTTATTCCCTTCCCTTCAGGATCGTATCGTGTCCATGACTCTGGATAAAGAGTATGATGTAGCAGTGGAGGCTATTCGACTCGTCACTCTCATCCTACAGTCAGTTTTATTTATTTTATCTCTTACTAATTATTAAATTAATTCTATATATTATTATATTAATGTATAAAAGTCTTAGGCACCTGTTTAATTTGTTATAAGACAAAAGATGCTGGGTTTCATCTCCTGAGTCTTAGTCTGGTTTCTCTCAATGTTTATTCTACTTATCATCTCGGGGAGTTTTTCCTTGTCTCTGTCTGTGGTTCGTTCATTAGTGATGAAACTTAAGTAATATATTTAAACTTTATGATTATAACATGTATTTAAATTCTGTAAATCTCAATAATCTTCCAGTGTAAACACACGATATAGAAATAAACACTGATAATTAACTGAAAAAGAGAGAGACAGAAAGAAAATTGAGGTATGAAGAGGGAGACGGAAAGAAACTTAAGGCAGAAAGTCAGTGAGACAAAAAGAAACTTGAGGCAATAAGAGAGTGAGACGGAGAGAGAAACTTGAGGCATAAAGAGTGAGACAAAGAAACTTGAGGTAGAAAGAGGGAGACAAAGAAACTTGAGGTAGAAAGAGAGAGAGACTGATAGAAACTTATGAAAGAGAGTGAGACAGAGAGAAACTTGAGAAAGAGAGTGAGACGTAAAGAAAATTGAGGCAGAAAGAGAGTGAGACGGAGAGAAACTTGAGGCAGAAAAGAGTGAGACGGAAAGAAACTTGAGGCAGAAAGAGAGTGAGATGGAAAGAAACTTGAGGCAGAAAGAGAGTGAGACGGAAAGAAACTTGAGGCAGAAAGAGAGTGAGACGGAAAGAAACTTGAGGCAGAAAGAGAGTGAGACGGAAAGATTCCTGAGTCTCCAGAAGAAGTGTCAGTAAGACAGTATGAAATGTTTAACGGTACATTTGTGTAAATAATAATAAACTCTCAGTCACTGTATAGAGACGTGTAAAGACTCTTCAGTACAGAAATATAAAGGATTTACATGAATACA
>JAOUQT010000023.1:47904-59595 GCA_025769995.1 Xyliphius kryptos
ACATTTCATTTCATTCATTCAGATCTAGTATGTGGTATTTGAGTGTTTATGTAATGTGCACAGCGACCCTAGCCTGTAAGCTCATAGTTTCTCTATTCTTATATTGCTCAGGAGTTCCTGTAGCTATTTATTGTGTGGGTGGTGAGGAAAGCTCCCCTTTTAAAAGAATGGCCTGTCGAGAATATCCGTTAAAAATAAATTAAGTGTAGTAATAATATAATACATTTATGATATAAAGGTAATGTTAACAAGCATTTTTATAAAAGTGGACATTAAGGGTCCTGAGTCTCATAAACTGGATAATACTGACTCTGTTTCTATATAATGTGGGGGTTGAATATCGGCGTTCCTTCTTAATTAAGACAGGTGATAAGATTCTTCTTTGTCCAACACATAACATCGTTTGTTTCATTTACACAACAGGCAGCGAATAAGAAAGCACGGAAGTCTCCGGTGGATAAGGTGGGAAGGAGGCCCAATGGCATGGCTCAGCACAATGGAGACGGGGGAGACCCTTCCACTTTGTTTGAGGTGGTAAAACTGGGCAAAAGTGCCATGCAGGTAATTCTGAAAACCCCTTTTTACTGTCAAATGTAGACTGCTGTAGGATTTACATTTAGAGACACATTTAGTTTTATTGGGTATTAATAAATATACAGACTGAACATTTTATCAGAGACAACACCAAAAGTTTGGATTCAGATTTGGATTCAATACCAATGGTAGAGCTCATCATGGGAGATGCAAGAGTTCATACTGTGGTTCTAAAGCACAAGAGAGTCCAATACACTTTTATATTGGTGTGAATGATGAACTGACCAGAGTATTTTCTAACTAATTAACACTGTTTTAATTAATGGACCCATTTCTTCTGTATCATCAGTCAGTGGTTGATGACTGGATCGAGTCCTACAAACAGGACCGAGACCTGGCGCTGTTGGATCTCATCAACTTTTTCATTCAGTGCTCGGGGTGTAAAGGTAAAGTTAGTGTTTCTGCCATATGAGTCTGAATCAAATATGACTCCCAACTCCCTGCATTTGACTCAAAATCAGTTTAAAATTCAAGAAAATGGGTTATAGTTCTGATGCAGCAGACACAAGATGGACCTGTGCGTTCTGTTTTCAGGCACCGTTCGAATCGAGATGTTCAGAAACATGCAGAACGCTGAAATCATCAGAAAGATGACTGAAGAGTTTGATGAGGTAAGCAGGTTTGTCATTTACTGAAAGTATCAGTGTTGTATTAGAGTACGAATTTTTACACTGCGGTGTTAAGTTGTTTTAAGCTATTGTTCTCTCTCTCTTTTTCTCAACGCTGCATTGCAGGATAGCGGCGATTACCCACTCACGATCGCTGGCCCGCAGTGGAAAAAGTTCCGCTACAACTTCTGTGAGTTCATCGGTGTTCTCATCCGACAGTGTCAGTACAGCATCATCTACGACGAGTACATGATGGACACGGTCATCTCGCTCCTCACTGGCCTCTCTGACTCACAGGTCCGAGCCTTTAGACACACCAGCACTCTGGCAGGTAAACGCTGAGTTTGTACGGTCACACGTTCATGCCTTCATTTAGTAATCAAGCTTTAAGTACCTGCTATATAATAAAGCAATAAGGCACGCGAGGGTGTGCATTATTGTGAATAAATCACGAGAAAGAGGAGTTAATGTTTCATCTATTTTCTGGCGTAATCCCATCCATCTAGTGGCCAAATTTCGAAACGGCATTTATGAAAAACTTTGGGGAAACCAGTATATTTTATGGCACACATTTATACGAATGTGAAGCGTTCAGAGGGATGGGTTATTGTAAATGTCATGGCTAGACAAGCGGCTCAGCCAATCAGATTTAAGGACCGGAACTACCCGTGTTATAACATGCTTTAATTCCTAACATGATAATAATTATAATCCATTTATTTATGTTAACGTATTATTGAGCAGATGATGTAATCAGGTGTTGCTTGGTGTCCTTTGTGAGGTTTTTTAAACCTTAAAGGTTGTGTTAGGATATTAACAGGGTGTTTTACACAGTTGGTAGGTAGTTTTCAAGTGATTGGTCTACAAAGGGTTCCAGCTAATTGTATTTTTTGCGATTGGTTGAACGTGTTTTATGGTTAAATCAGAGGTTCATGTCATTTGCAGACCCCTTTACAGTATTTTTCTTGTGACATCTTGAATTTCCCTGCAGCTATGAAACTGATGACTGCTTTAGTAAACGTAGCACTGAACCTCAGCATCAACCAGGACAACACACAGAGACAGTATGAGGCTGAGCGCAACAAGGTGGCTGGAAAACGAGCCACTGACAAGTTGGAGCTCCTGCTGGAGAAGAGAAAGGAGGTACAGCATCCCAATATGTCTTGCATTCTTTCCCTTCTTTGTTGGTTAGTTTTTAATACAAAAAATATCTTTAAATTTGGCAGCTCCAAGAGAACCAGGATGAGATTGAGAACATGATGAACTCCATCTTCAAGGGAATTTTCGTCCACCGCTACAGGTCTTTTAAAGGCGTAATCTGATGGCTGTTATTCTTCCCATTTTTAATTATAGTTGACTGATTCCTGTCTCTGTGTGCAGAGATGCAATAGCCGAGATCAGAGCCATCTGCATTGAGGAGATCGGTGTGTGGATGAAGCTCTACAGTGATGCTTTTCTGAATGACAGCTATCTGAAGTACGTGGGCTGGACACTGCACGACCGGGTGAGTGCACAATCAGACGGTACTCTTCTGTAAAGGAGCAAGGTGCACACCTGATTACAGCTGCTTCTAACTTATTTTTATTAAATTATTATTTAGAGTTATTAAAATCAAATTCCAGTAAAGTTGAATTCTGTATTCACGGATTCACAGCAAGGAGAAGTGCGACTTAAGTGTCTCAAGGCTCTTCAGACGCTCTACACAAACAGAGGACTCTTTCCCAAACTGGAACTCTTCACTAATCGATTTAAGGTGTGATTTTGTCTGATCAGCGCACCCCTGTCTGACATGCTTAGTAGTACAGAAACCTCACCGTTGCTTCTTCTTTAGGACCGGATCGTATCCATGACACTAGATAAAGAATATGATGTAGCAGTGGAGGCCATTCGGCTGGTTACTCTGATCCTGCAGTAAGTTTCATTACACACACACACACACACACAAAAGACCATGTTCCGACATTAAGAATCATTCATTCATTCATTCACTATCTTCCGCTTATTCCTGACATTAAGCATTAATGGGACAAGAGACTGTGAGTAGGAACTGGTCAAATCTGGAATTTTAATAGTTAAAAAATGCACAGAATTTACTTAAACGTGTAGATTTACATTTAGTCATTTAGCAGACGCTTTTATCCAAAGCGACTTACAAATGATCTTTATTTCTGTGATTGTTTTAGAGTTTTCCTTTACTGCATATAGAAATGTAATTTTGGTTAAATAAAGTGCTTTTAAAAGTCAAAAAGTTTGAGAGTCATTATGAAGAGGGGGGGGCACACACTCACTCACACAGTCACACACACATACACACACTATACAGGGCAATTTAGAGCATTAAATTTACCTTCATGTTTTTGGAATGTGGGAGGAAACCGGAGAACCCGAAGGAAACCCACGCGGACATGGGGAGAACATGCAAACTCTACCCAGATTGGGATTTGAACCAGGAATCCCCAGCGCTGAGAGGCGAATGTGCTAACCACTAAGCCACCATGTCGCCCTCGTTAAAAATCATAGAATTTTATTATTAGCTAAAAAATGTATTAACAAAAAAATGTACACCAAATGTTTTACTTGGAATGTGTTTCAGTGGCAGTGAGGACGCTCTCTCTAATGAAGACTGTGAGAACGTCTATCATCTGGTGTACTCGGCCCACCGACCCGTGGCTGTGGCTGCAGGAGAGTTTCTGCACCGGAAGTCAGTAAATTGTTTTGTGACCCCGTATTCTTTTGCTTTTTGATTTGGAATTCTGTGCTCTTGCAAGTATCCTAATGAAATCCAATCAGCACGTTGAGTTTTTACCATTTATGTTTATTCACAGACTGTTCAGCAGACACGACCCACAAGCCGAGGAGGCGCTGGCTAAACGGCGGGGGAGAAACAGCCCCAATGGCAACCTCATCAGGATGCTGGTGCTCTTCTTCCTTGAAAGTGAGGTGAGAAATATAGCATGTTCTCCATGTTGATGTGTATATCCAGTGTGCTGTGGTCCTTAACAGCTCAGTGCAGCTGCTAAAGGAAATGCTAATAAGAATGTAATGTATATACTCATGGGTTTTTGGTGTTGAATTTTTGACCAGAACGTGAGATCTCATTTAAGTCCATTTGGTGGATCATGATGGTCTGTTTTTGTGAATGTGGGTTTTGTAGTTGCATGAGCATGCGGCGTATCTGGTGGACAGCTTATGGGACAGCTCTCAGGAGCTGCTGAAGGACTGGGACTGTATGATCGAACTGCTCTTGGAGGAGCCTGTACAAGGGGAGGAAGGTACAGCGGCTGTTTCATATCGTCCGAAAGCCCCCCGTTTGTTGGCTGCTGAGTGGTTCTGAGGACTTTCTGCGTGTCGTTTCAGTGCTGGGAGACCGTCATGAGAGCGCCCTCATCGAGCTCATGGTCTGCACCATCAGACAGGCCGCCGAGGCTCATCCACCCGTTGGCCGTGGAACGGGGAAGAGGGTACGTGTTCCTGCTGAGGAAATGTTTTACTTTTTGATGTTTTCTTTGGATCTGCCCGTCTGACTGACTGAAATCTGACCACCTGAATCGCCACCCTTCAGGTTCTCACTGCCAAAGAAAAGAAAACCCAGGTGGATGATAAGAACAAGCTGACTGAGCACTTCATCATCGCACTTCCGATGCTGCTCTCGAAGGTACAGTGTAATGCAGAGTAATAATAAAAGCTGTACTTGTAGTCCTGCTGCATATGTGCTGCTAAACTCTATAGCCATTTTATTTCTAAAACACCAACCAACTACCAAAGTGATTTTGTTTTATTTGTTTTATATTGTATAGCATTTTTGCATACTAAAACATTATGAACATACAGTCTGATGTGTAAATAATTAAGATATTTGTGTTCTCTTACTTAGTATCAGGCAGATGCTGAGAAGGTGGCCAACCTCTTGCAGATCCCACAGTACTTTGATCTAGAGGTCTACAGCTCTGGGCGAATGGAGAAGGTAAGTGGTGTTAGCAGCAGAACCTGCTTATTGACTGTGAATTACAGCTGAAATAATAATTAATCCTTAGATATCATAATTGTACTTATGATATAAGACCATAGTGGTGTTGCATGTTGGAAGCAGTAGTTCGAATCTGTTCATGCTAAAGGAGACAAAACAATATTAGTTCAAATCATAACCTCTTAGTAACGATGTAGAAAGCCAAACTATTTTGACCCAGTCCTTGGAAACCGAGGAAACATCCTGTATCTCTAATTTAGCACCTGGATGGGCTGCTGAAGCAGATCCGCTTGGTGGTAGAGAAGCACACGGAGACAGAGGTCCTGGAGGCCTGCAGTAAGACATACAGCATCCTGTGCAGTGAAGAGTACACAATCATGAACCGCGTCGACATCGCCCGCAGCCAACTCATCGACGAGCTCGCCGATCGCTTTAACCACTCTGTGGAGGACCTGCTGCAGGAGGTGGGATCCCAGACCCCATCGAATGAGGTTTTAATTGAATTAGGATTCAGCTTAATCTATATTCTGCTTTCAGGGGGATGAAGCTGATGATGATGACATTTACAGTGTCCTCTCATCTCTAAAGAAACTCACTGCCTTTCATAAGTAAGACGTGTTTCAGCTTCTCATCTCACTATTCTGTCTTTGCGACACCCACCTATTAATGCTTTGTTCCGTCCATCAGCGCTCACGACCTGACCAAATGGGACTTGTTTAAAAACTGCTACCGGTTACTAAAGATGGGAATAGAACAAGGCTCCATGCCAGAGCAGGTCTGAACCCAATAATGGCTTTCTGCGTCATAATTTAACTTCCATGGCGGTTTATTGATTTTTTACATTCTTGTGTATAGATTGCGGTCCAGGCTCTGCAGTGTTCACATTACTCCATCCTGTGGCAGCTCGTCCGCATCACTGAGGGATCTCCATCCAAGGTATCGTCAGTACCCTAGAGTATGGTAGCCACGTCCAGGAGTATGAGACAGTTAGGAAATGTACGATGATGTATGTTCTCTTTTTAGGATGATCTTCTTGCTCTGAGACGAGTTGTAAAATCTTTTCTAGCAGTGTGTCAGCAGTGTCTATCAAACGTGAACACGCCCGTCAAAGAGCAGGTGAGGAAGTCCTCTCATTACAGAAGTCATTAAATTAATGGAGTATTAAAAGGCGCAGAGCTGGTGATTGAAAATAAAGTGCATCATATCGATGTCTCCTCTCTACACAGGCTTTCATGTTGCTGTGTGACCTGCTGATGATCTTCAGTCACCAGCTGACCACGGGGAGCAGAGAGGCACTGCAGCCGTTGGTCTTCAATCCGGACAGCACCCTACAGAACGAGCTGCTCAGTTTCGTCCTGGATCATGTCTTCATTGACCAGGATGACGAGAACCAGAGCATGGGTGTGTGAATTAAACAACATAGCAGTGCTGCTGGAGTTTAAACCCTGTATCCACTCCACATCCACCTTATTGCTCCCCCTGGTAGATGTACATTTAGTAGCAGTAGGTCATCTGTTGCTGATAATGCGGACTATTAGAGTAGAAACAAGGAGGTGAAATTATTAAAAATGTCTAGTTAGTGTATCTTAAACAATCTCTGCTCTGTGTGCAAGTGTACATTCCTCAAACCATGAAAGAACTCTTTACACATGACCATAGAATTATAAAAATATATACATAAGCCATATATATGCAAAATAAACTAAGCCATAAGATAAAATTAAAAGACTGACATTTAAAACCAGAAACTGTGATTAAATGATGAATATGTCCAAGATGGCATTAACCCTCAAATAAATAAATCTCTACTCGGTGTAGAGGGTGATGAAGAGGATGAGGCGAATAAAATCGAAGCTTTACACAAGAGGAGAAACCTGCTGGCTGCCTTCAGCAAGCTGATTATCTATGACATCGTTGACATGCCTGCAGCAGCTGATATTTTTAAACACTATATGAAGGTAAGGATGCGGATTCAGGTATTTTGAGGATCTGTGGTGTTTCCTGGTTTTCCTCACCGTGCATTTGCTCCTCAACAGTATTATAATGACTATGGTGACATCATCAAGGAGACCCTGAGTAAGACCAGACAGACGGATAAGATCCAGTGTGCCAAGACTCTTATACTCAGCTTGCAGCAGGTGAGTTTTCGTATAAAAACACGGATCAGATCTGTACAGAAGATTGTTGTGATTGGCTGGTTGGTCGGTCTGATCTGGATTCAGTCCATCTGTGCACTTTGCTCGTCCTGACGGTTCTGTGTGTTGTTTACACTCAGCTCTTCAATGAGCTGGTCCAAGATCAGGGACCCAATCTGGACCGAACCTCCTCCCATGTCAGCGGAATTAAAGAACTCGCTCGCCGCTTTGCTCTGACATTCGGACTGGACCAGATAAAGACCAGGGAGGCGGTGGCGACGTTACACAAGTATGAGGTTTTGCATTAGATTATGATTATTGATGAACAATGATGTGTGTGTAGTTATTTAGGGCTGTTTTCCTCCATTCAGTCATTGTGTCTGTCTTGTTTTAGAGACGGAATCGACTTCGCCTTCAAGTTTCCAAATCCAAAAGGGGCAGATTATCCTCCACCTAACTTGGCTTTTCTGGAAGTGCTATGCGAGTTCTCCTCCAAACTACTCCGTCAGGACAAAAAGACTGTGTAAGTAGATTAACAAACACCAAGGGCTCCTTCTGTCTGATGTTAATGATCTAATCTTTAAAAAAAAATGGGTCTTCATGTTAAAGTGGCAACTTAGTAATTCACACCAAACTCCCCAGCCATCTCTTTATGAACCTTGCTTTGTGCAGTCATCCTGAAACAAAAGGGGTGGACCTTCCCCAAACTATTTCCCGATTTTTTTTTTATTTTGCAATAAATGTCAGTTTGCAATCAATTGTCAGTGGAGCTTATTATTTTCCTTCTCTTAGCCACTCGTATCTGGAGAAATTCATGACCGAGTACATGATGGAGCGGAGGGAGGACGTGTGGCTGCCGCTCATCGCCTATAGGAACTCCTTGCTAACAGGTGGAGACGACGATCGCATGTCCGTCACTACGGGCAGCACGACCAGCAGAGCCAGCACTGTACGCAGCAAGAGGGGACGACCACCACAAAACAAAAAACGCACTGAATGTAAGCAACACATTGTTGCTTCACCATGTAGATATAGAAATGGTCTGTGACTGTAGTACTGAAAGTCATCCATCACCCAAATAAATGTCTCTCTCGGTGGTTTAGCGGTGGACGAAAATGTGGACAGCTCCTGGGTGATGCGTAACGACACCATCCAGACTCCGGGTGGTCTACAGACCCCACAGCTCACATCCACAGTACTGCGGGAGAACCCCAGACAAGCGGCAGATCACGTTCCAGACCAAGACTCGTCCGAGCCGGGCTCCGAACCAGACTACATGCACAAGTACAGTACAGACCCAATCCGAATGGCTAATGATTCTGTAGGGTTCTGAAACCTCTCCTAATTAATGCGACTTCACTCAGCCCGCAGATGCAGATGTCCTGGTTGGACCAGCAGAAGATGGAGGAGGTGAACAGGAAGGACAGAGGTGGTATGAACTACATGAAGGCGCGGAGTGGAGGTGTTAGGCAACAAGTGTAAGTAACATTCAGACAAATAATCCAGAACTTCCAAATGTTCCAGGTCACATTTTCTTGTTTGTAGTAAATTTCTCGCCTCGTTTATTTAGACGTGGTTTAATGGAGGACGACGCCGAACCCATCTTCGAAGATGTAATGATGTCATCGCGGGGCCAGCTGGAGGACATGAACGAAGAGTTTGAGGACACCATGGTGATCGATCTGGTAAATCCTTCACCCCGGGACCATCGGTTTAGAGGGTAGAACAATAATGTTCAAATAACAAGTTCTCTCATAATGAGTCGTGTTCTTTAATCTGTAATCCCAGCCGCCATCGAGAAACAGACGCGAGCGCGCCGAACTCAGACCGGATTTCTTCGACTCTACAGCCATTATAGAAGATGATTCGGTGAGTATTATAGATCCAGGGTTCAAACCAACGCTCTGAAGTTTTAAACCTCAAGCAGCACAAGGTTCCTAATTCAGTCTCACAAAGGAACTATAATGAACAGCGCTCACTAACTCGCCTCACAGGGATATCACTGAGCAAACACAGGGTTTTCTCTGTCTGATTCGGTCCTTTCTGATGCCATAGTGTATTTTCTGTTACTGTGACTGAATACAGAGATGACCTCCACTTCCTGTGTTCATAGGACATCATGTGATTTACATCCCACACAGTTATTTTAGTTATACGGTATTTCTAAGACGGAGGGGGTGATAGCTCATTGGTTAGGGTGTTGGACTATCAATCAGTAGGTTGGGGGTTCAAATCCCAGCTCCACTGAAGTTACCAATGTGGGTCTTTGAGCAAGACCCTTAACCCACATTGCTCCAGGGTGCTGCATCACCCTGTGTTCTGACCCCAACTAAGTTGGAATACCTGTAAGACGCTTTGGATAAAAGCGTCTGCTAAATAAACAAATGTAATGTAAATGATCAGTCATCATGGATCATTGAACTAAGAACATGCAGGTTGTAGTCAGTTATTAAAAATATATAAGGTTGTATCTAACAGGAGAATATTGCAGTGGTTGAGGTTCCCTGAATGTATCTCCTCCAAATCACTGCATCATAACTCTTTTCCCTGATTGGCTGCAGTGTGCAGTGCTGACCACTCCCCCTGTTCAGCTCAGTGTATCCATGTTTTGGGGTGTTTTTGCAGTGTGAATACTTTTGTTCTGTAATAACCCCATATATTCTGTTCCTTTCCTCTTTGATCTCTCACATGAGTTACTTTGATCTTCTCTGATGTGCAGGGATTTGGTATGCAGATGTTTTAAAGCCGATCCACTGGTGGAGGAATCGCAGCCAGCAACATATGTTTTCTCCAATCAAACAAAGCCAACGTCTTTTAAGAGTCACAAATTCCACCATATTTTCAAGACTTAATCTCCTCCAATGCTCAGTCCATGTGAGGACCGGTCACTGGTTCCTCTCTTCTGACCCACAAACTTTGAAGTATCTGGCCATTGTTTTTTGTCTCTATCTGATTTTATTTTTTTTTATCAGCCCTGCCCTTATCCCCCCAATCAGACCAGGACTTTCTAAAAGGGTCATGTACATACCATCTGGGTTTTTGTAACATTACAGTGTTCTGAACTACTTCCTCCGGTAACAAGCCTTTAGATTCGACGAGCAACTCTACATCTGTGAATACGTCCGAGCCGTAACACTTCCACAGAGCTGTGCGTGAATGTTCTCCATTATCTTACGGGCTTCGGCGTCCCGTGTGTGAAAGTGCGTCCGGCTTCGTTTTAGCATCGGTGTGGTGTTCACGAGTCCGACCCCTCCTTTAGGATGGTGCCTCTAGATTACACTGCTGTTTTATTTAGGACTCGTCCAGCAGAGAGTACCGTTCGTTTTACATGTCGACTTCTCAGTGTTTTTTATGTTTAAATAAAGGTATTTAAAAAAGTATTTTCAACTAAATTTGCTATCAGAGTTTCGCGACTATCTGTTTCCTGAATTAATATTTTTGTCGTCCGTCTTTAACCTTGTACCAGAAGCCTCAACTCGACGTGGTCGAAGAGATCTTGCGGTGTAGTTGGTCCCAGGCCGCGTCCTCGTTCAGAGAGGATCTACACGTGTGCACATTTCGTCCATTCGGTTTCTTCAAACGAGTTCTGTTTCAAGTGGACCTGTGATTGGTTTTCATTGGGACCTCAGTTCTGACACCATGCTTGGAGTATCGCTCAAATAGATTTTTATGTAGAACTCTACGTTTCGTTTCAGTGTTGTTCAGTACCAACAAAATGCGTTTTAATAAAAGGAACTATTCGTACACGTGTGGATCCTGTGGCTCTTGTCTGGTGTGAGAGAACGGTTCCTGGGTTCAGCGCTGTATTGGGCGGGTATGTGTACGACGACATATTAATGTGGATTTACTAGCACGTTATCTTTAATGTTCTTCGTGACTGAGGCAGTCATAGACTTGTGGTATAGGAACCAGCCTTGTGTTCAGAAGATTCCTGGTCCCACAAAGTACTACGGCTGATGTGCGCTTGGACAAGGCACCTAATCCCAATTGCTCCCAGTGTGCAGTATAAAAGGCTGCCCACCACTCCACTTCATCAGTGTGTGTGTATACAGTTCTGTTAAAAACACTTAACGCAAAATCTTTATATTAGTTTTTATTTCCATGCATACTGTTTTCTCAATCAAGACATGAGCATGTACACTGCTCAAAAAAAATAGCGGGAACACTTAAACAACAATGTAACTCCAGGTGAACCACACTTATGTGAAACCAAGCTGTCCAGTTAGTGTGCAACACTGTGAATCAGTTTCACCTTCTGTTGTGCAAATGGAACAGACAACAGGTAGAAATGAGAGGCACTTAGCAAGACCCCCCCCCTATAAAGGAGAGCTTCTGCAGGTGGTGACCACACCCCTTTTCTCTGTTCTCATCCTTTCTGGCTGATGTT
>JAOUQT010000023.1:59695-81189 GCA_025769995.1 Xyliphius kryptos
TTGAGCAAGACCCTTAACCCTCATTGCTCCAGGGTCCTGTTTCAACCCTGTGTTCTGATCCCAACCAAGTTGGGATAATTGCAAGTCGTTTGAATAAAAGCGTCTGCTAAATAAATGTAAATGTAACATGGAAATTCCACCCAGTAGAGAATGGAGATTGTAAAACTGTTGTTACTGGTGCGAAAGACAGGAACTTTTTTTTTTAATGTACCATATCAATCAGTACATGATGTTTAACTTTTTTCCTCAAGTGTGATTATTTTTTTTCTTTTCATCTTAAATTACAGATTTTTGCTGGAGTTTAATTTGTACAGTTGGTGGAATTCGGATTTTACAGCAAAAGGTTGGTTGTATATGGCGAGGGCATGTGTGTGTGTATATATACATTCATTCATTCATTCACATCGGGGTGGGGTTTCCATCCAGGGAAGAACGTTTCGGGCACTGGGCGAGAACAAAAATCTAGAAATCTATTTGTATATTATGGTTGAATATAAGTATTTGATCACCCACCCACTTGTTTGACCTCGTTATCCGTATAAAAGACATCTATCCACAGCCTCCAAACTTAACCATGGCCAAAACCAAAGAGCTGTCCAAGGACACCAGGAAAAAATGGTAGACCTGCACCAGGCTGGGCAGAGTGACTCTACAATAGGCAAGCACGTTGAAGGACATACGATACCACTGATGATCTCCCTCGAGATCTCATCCCGTGGTGTTAAAATAATCATGAGAACACTGAGCAAAAATCCCAGAACTACACGAAGGGACCGGATGAATGACAGAGAGCTGGGACCAAAGTAACAAAAACTACCATCAGTAACACACTACGCCCAAAGGGACTCAAATCCTGCAATGCCAGACGTGTCCACCTGCTTAAGCCAGGTTATGTCCAGGCGCATCTGAAGTTTTCCAGAGAGCATATGGATGATCCAGAAGAGGCTTTGGAGAACATCATGTGGTCAGATGAAACCAAAATATTATTTTTTTTGGTAAAAACTCAACTCGTCGTGTTTGGAGGAAGAAGAATGCTGTGTTGCATTCCAAGAACACCATACCTACTGTGAAGCATGAGGGTGGAAACGTCATGCTTTGGGACTGTTTTTTCGTGCAAGGGGACAGGACGACTGATCCGTGTTGAGGGATAAATAAATGGGGCCATGTATCGAGAGATTTTAAACTGTTCAGAATGTTTTCCAATTTTTTGTACTAAGAGTGATGGGATAGGCAACTGTTGCTTAGGAGGTATGAAGTATGAGGCTGAACCTCCAGTGTGCCCTCACCTCAACCATGACCCCTGTGGGTGTTTAGTTATGTAGGACCTCATACTGGGACTGAAGTTTTTAAGGGATGTGTAACACACACACACACACACACACACACACACACATCAGGATCCGAATATCTGCTCTGCATTAAAGCGGTGCATTATATAGAGACATGGATTTAACACTGAGATCACCATTATTCCTTAAATCCAGCCGGGCAGCCGTGCTGCCTCACCTCACCTGACCTGCGTACGTCTGCTTCTGAGCCTGTGCACACAGCGTACACACCGCATACACACAACGCACACACAGGTCTGAAAAGAAACGCTGCAATATTCTCACATCCTCCGTTTAATACCATGGACTTGGTTTTGCCAAGAAAACACTTAAAGCAAAAACACTTTGAGCCTTGACTTATTACACCGCGTCGTTCCAGACTCGCCTTCGCAAGACTGTGAGTTACTGTCCTGAAGCCTATCCCTCCTGTAAATAAAATAAATCTTAAACACACACGCACACACACACACACACTATATTTAATGAGGCTTATTTAGACTTCTGAATGAGTAGCTCGTCACACTGCAGGTCACTAAATGGACCTTTAACTGCAGATCATCTGTAATATAAGGTGCTCGGTGTGTGCGAATGGCGTATAGCGATTGGCGCTCAGGTAGACTGGAGGGGATGATGCAGGGCGCTTGCGGTTTAACGATTGGCACAGATCAAGTAGCATAGAAGGGATGACACGAGGTGCTTGGCGTATAGCGATTGGCACATGGGTAGAGGGGAGATGATGACGCAAGGTGTCTGGTGTTTTATGACTGGTGTAGGGGTAGAGTGGAGAGGATGACGTGCGGTGGTTGGCAAATGGCGATTGGCACATGGGTAGAGTGGAGAAGATGACGTGAGGCGCTTGGCGTATAGAGAGTGGCACATGCGTAGATGGGAGGGGGGGCGTGAGGTGCTTGGCGTATAGAGAGTGGCACATGGGTAGATGGGAGTGGGTGACGTGAGGTGCTTGGCAAATGGCGATTGGCACATGGGTAGAGTGGAGGGGATGACGTGAGGCGCTTGGCGTATAGCGATTGGCACATGGGTAAAGTGGAGGGGATGACATAAAGCACCTGGTGTTTAATGATTGGCACATGGGTAGAGCACCTGGTGTTTAATGGCTGACACAAGGCGCTTGGCATTTAACAATTGTCGCATGGGTAGCATGGAAGGGATGACACGAGACGCTTGGCATATAGCGATTGGCACATGGGTAGAGTGGGGAACTGACGCAAGGCGCTGGCTCTATAGTGATGTGCACACAGGTAGAGTGGAGGGAATAATGCGAGGCGCTTGGCGTATAGCGATTCCTACATTTTTTACTGTTGTAGGAGGGCTTTCCTCAAGATTTTGGCGTGTTGGTGTATAGTCATCTAAACTAAACAAATCTAAACTAAACGGGTTTGTTAAAACTCACCAGCTTCCAAAGCAAATCTCGCCCTGGTTCGACAAGACCCCCGAATTCCACCCTGAAATTTCTAAAGCGTAACGTGAGGCTCATTCTGCTTTTCGACTCCTTCCATAAACCCCATTTAGGCCACCTGTAATAAAGTGAAAACAAGCTTCAAAAGACCTGTTTCTGAGAGGTTTACAGACTGTAAATAAGTTATGGGGTTGTTTGCTACACCCAGAGGTGATAAAGCCCCTAATGATTTCATGATGTGTTTGCATTCTCACCAGCTCTCATAAGAGTACAGAATGAGTAGGAAACCTGAGTCTGAGGAGCGTAGTAAACACTAGGTGGCGACAGAACTAAACAAACAGATGCAGATGTGCTGGGATGAGATGTGATGGTTTTTTTTAGCATGATCTTACTTCTCATTGCTTCTCATTGTGTGTGTGGTTCCCTCACCAGCTCAAGGAGGAGGTCGGACCACGTTGGTTCCATGCGATACGGAATATCCAGCCTTCATCTCCGAGAGAACCATTAAGGAGACCATGGGGAACATCGACTGTGAGGACTGTGTTAAGTGAGTGGAACTGTGAACACGCTCAGCAAATCTCACTGAGCACATAAGTACGAATTATCTCATCTTATCTCATCTTATTATCTTACATTTGATCCTGTACTGGGGTCATGGGGGGTTTCCCACGCTCATCCAGGGAAGAATGTTTCGTGCGCTGGGCAGATACACGCAGGACAGGGTGCCAATCCATCACTGGACACACACTGTATGGGGCAATTTGAATCAGCCAATTTACACTCCACGTTGCCCCTACTGTAATTCATCCATGCATCATCTTCTGCTTGGGGTCATTGGGGGTTCCCCATGCCCATTCATGGGAAAACGTTGGGTGCCAAATCCACACGGACTCACACAGACACACTGTATAGGGGCAATTCAGAAAAGAGCAGTTTAGAGCAGTCAGTTCACCTTGAATCCATGTTTTGGGGTTGTGGAAGGAAACCGGAGAACCTGGAGAAATCCCACCCAGATTGGGATTGGAACCTGGATCCCCATCTCAGAAGGGCAAATGTGCTAACCACTACACTCCACGTTGCCCCCACCGCAATTCATCCATGCATCATCGTCTGTTTTATCCTTTATTGGGGTCATGGGGGATTCCCCATGCCCATCCATGGGAGAACGTGTCGAGCGCTGAGCAGACACACCCAGGACAGGGTGCCAATCCATCACTGGGCACACACTTACTCACACACACAGAGTGTATGGGAAATTTAGAGTAACCAATTTTCCTTGAATCCATGTTTTTGGACTATGGAAGAGTTCAGAGACCCCGGAGGAAACCGGGAGAACATGCTAACCACCAAGCCACCATGCTGCCTCGATTTGGTGGATAATGAACTTTAAACAAACCCGTAATCTGCTCGTGTAAAAATATACAATATCTGTCATTTTAATGACATTTTAATCACAAAAAAACTAAAATCAGTGTTTTTCTAAACCAGTTTTGCTTGATTTATTGATTTAACAGTTTTTTCGAATATAAGACTGTGATCATGTCTTGGTGTTAAATGAGGTTTAACAAATGTAAGTGCTTGCATTAAGTTACAATGAATTATAAAAAGGTCCAAAAAAAAAAAAAAAGAACACTTAGCTGTTTCCCTTCACAGTGTACCGTATGGAAAACACATATCTGCTTTGATCACATGCACAAATATGAGTGCTGAGCTTTTACTAAAAGAACTTGGAGTCTTGAGACAAATGATTAGACATGTGGACAGGTTTAAGGTTTAAATTACCCAAACATTTGTAACCAGACCTAAAACTATAAGCCCGGCTATATGGCAAGAGGTTTTTGAGGTACACAACCTTACACTTTGTAACTGGATCCTGTAACTTTATGATTTCCATTCAGTGGAACTCAGTTGCTTAATGCAAATGATCAAAGACAGACATGGACCCTTCATCAAACCCCCGGCTCTGTTCATGCTGGTAGCATTCCTCTAAAACATTTATCCCACTTTCAGGTGGTAAAGCATGATTCATCACCGTAAAAATGTGTTTCCACTGCAGAAAAGTCCTGTTGTGGTCATTCTAGTTTAACTAAAACAAGCCAGTCGATGGAATTTCTGCTGAATGGTCTGTTACATAAACTGTAAAAACTGCTGCAGCTAAGAGGAGAAAATTTTTTTTCCCCGTTTGGTAAAATTGTATGGCCTTGAATTTGGTGGCTCAGATGTTCTTGTACTAGTTCTTACATCACCACAATAACAGAAAGACAGAGTCATCAGTAATACCAATATATTTGCCAACGGAGGCGTTCCAGTGTTGAAGTTAACTATGACAAATCCCCCAAACTCCTACTTTATAGTGTCATTAGAACACAATCTTCCGAGAAAGATACTGACTGAGCAAAAGGATCAGCAGTTTTTTTATTTTCAGAATGTTTAGTGATAGTAACCAGTCCAAAACTGTCCTAAATTAGTCCAGACGGTTGTATTTATAAAACCCAATTTATAATAGAGCACGTTTCATACAGAAGCAATTCAAAGTGCTTTACAGAGTAGTTAAAAATCAAATATTTAAAATGGTGCATTAAGAGAAGGGAAAAAATAATAAAAACAGAAAATAGTGCAACAAAAGAAAATATTATCAAATTATTTTAAAAAAAGATACAATAAGAGATTTTTTAATCTCAACTTCAACATTATATCTCAAACTTTTGCCCTTATTCATTGTGTTACCTCAATTTTTTTACTTTATCATAAAAGTTAGATTTTTTTCATTATTTAATACTTATTTTAAAGTTCTAACCTACAAATTTGCGGAACTAAATATACAAATCGGCTTTATTATTGCAATATAACTGGGTGGCACCAGCATTGTGGGTCAGTGAGATGTGTGATTATGCATTGTATGTTTGAGGTGGAAAGTGCATCAGGTAATACGCTGCACCTGCATATTGTCTGAGTGATTATTTGACTCTTCTATCTGTTGGCAGTGAGAGGTGGAGGATACTTAGTGAGAGTGTCCATCTATTCATTTTCTTTCTCTTAATCATCTACTAGGATCACGGTGGGGTTCCCCATGTCCATCCAGGGGAGAACATCTTGGGCGCTGGGCAGGGTAAATTGAATGCTCTGAATTGCCCTGTAAAGTGTGTGTTTGTGTGAGTGAGTGTTTGCCCAGTGATGGCTTGGCGCCCTGGCCTGGGTGTATCTGCCCAACAACCGAGATGTTCTCCCCTGGATGGGCATGGGGGATGGTGGCGTCAGACTGAAGGTAGTTTGTCTTCATTTCTTTTAGTGCTCAGTACACAACAGGAAGAGACACACCATCGATGTCATTTCCTGTGATGACTCTGAAGAGGAGGAGCCTGATTTCTCATCCATTCAGGAGCACATTCTTAACAAACCTACCAGGTTTATTACCCACAATGCAACACCAGCTTCACTGATGCAATCCTTCACCTTAGTTCTGTTACTCCACTTAAGACATGTCTCTCTCTCTCTGTCTTTTCAACAGGTCAGGACGAATCCCTAAACTCTCTCAGCATGTGATTCGTGCAGCAGCTGCAGAGGAAGAGGAGGAGGAGGAAGAGGAGGATAAACCGTCGACTCGACCTCCTCTCCGTCTTACTCCAGCCTCACAAGTTAAACAGCTCAGATCTCAGCTCGTGACTTTACGAGCCTCTGCCCATGAGGAAGAGGAGGACGATGAGGGCGAGTATGGGACCAATCAGGAGGAAGAGATCTACAGTGTTGTGGAGGAAGAGGAGGAGGAGCAGGGCCAGGCCTTTGTTCCCATGGGGCTCCGCTCTGCGATGAAGGTGGAGACAGAGGTGGAGGAAACGATGGAGGAGGTGGGTGTGGGTTTGAGTTAATTTATATTTTTAAATGAGAGATTTGAAATGAAGATATGAATTAGTTTATGTTGGTTCCAGAATAGTTCCTGATGCTGAAACTTGGGTACCTCCCTCTTTTAAAGCTTTTAATAATAAAAAAAAACTGCATTAATAACAGAAGCCTAAACTGAACTTTAAACATTGATGTAAATGATGAGTTCATTTAGAACATCTCAGAACTTCATTTCCTCATGACCTTCAGTTCATGTTTTATTTTATATTTATGTTTCTCATATTAATCCATGCATGCCCCCCCCTCCCATTCTACCCAATCGATTTAGCTGGATATCTCTGTAAATCCACAAGATGTTTTGGAAATTTCCCAAAATGCTTTGTGTCCTGACTCTTCATGTGGGCGTGTCTCAGGGCCCGGTGGCTCAGTGTGCAGTGAGCATCATCTGGATCTGCTCGTTGTAAGTGTCAGTGTGGGACTCTGTCATAACCCATCATGCAATCACACATTACTCTGATTCTGTCTGCATCATATAGGAACCTATAGAGGAACTTTCAATATTCTAGAACTAAAACACAGCTTCCTTTTTTTCTTTCAGGAAATAAAACAAACAGCATGTTCTCCCATCATAATGTATATTATATTATGTTAATGTATTGATTACAGTTCTTAATCAGTTCATCATTTAATCTGATTGAGTTTAGTAAAGAAAGTAAAACATTTCATGATGTTTTAAAGATTAGTGTTCTGTACAGACCAGACCTTGTTATCTTTTCACTCTGTGTGTGCGTTTATTCCAGGGTGTCCTTGACTTTCTGACTCCCGACGACATGGAAGGTCAGTCATTCTGTCTGTCTGTCTGTATATAAAGCCCTGTGTTAAGATGGATTAGGGTTACATATTTGGGTACATGGAGAACCTTGAACTCTACCTGTGTCTTTAGTTTCTGAAGAAGCAGCCCGAACTCTCCTGACCATTGGAGATTCAGCTCATGTGACTCAGAGTGAGGAAGCTGACGATGCAAGTAAGAACATCCTCTTCATCTGATCTGAGATTTTATTGAATCATAATCATTTAATCTGTTTAAAGTTTCATGTTTCAGTTCTGTTGTGATTTGTAAGAACGTTGATGTTGATTTTGCAGGTAACATTATTTTTGTTGAAGAGTCTGTGAGTCTGGATCAGGAGCTCCATGAAGAGACTGTTCAGCCAGTGAATGACCAATTAAAATCAGCACTTCAGATGATGTCATGTGACCTCCACACCAGCACAGAACAGGAGACACATGCAGACTCTGTTAGTAGCATCGATACTGAAACCATCATCTCAGAACCTGTAGCTACAAAAGATTCCTCCTCCCAGGAGAGATCAGTCAGCTCACAGGGGTCAGAAGTTAAGTCACCGTCCCCACAGAAACGAAGGAACCGCCTCCCCAAACCCAAACCTAACCTGAGCCGGGCATCCAGAAAGTGTAAAGAACCTGAAACACAAACTGCTCCCATGTCACACGAGGCTCCACCCACAATAGAAATCACACCTATTGCATCTTCTCCACCACCTCCACCTGAGCCTGAAAAGATGGCATGCAGCGAAGATAAAGGATGTAGTTCAGAGGGAACAGCAGAGGCTGGAGGGGCGAGACGGGTGGAGCTGCAAACACAGCAGGAAGACAGGTGTCTAACTGAATGTATTAAGTTGAAGCATTGTCTCTTCTCTCATTGACCCGTTTATTAAGAACATCATAGTGATTGTGTTTAACTGATTAAGAACCTTAATCATATTTTCAAAGCCACTTAATTTTAAACAACACTGTTAACTCTTTGAACAGTTTGGGAAAGGCTCTTTCCCTTTGCTCAGATCTTTATACAGACTTTGATAGAGACTCAGGTTCCTCCTGACTATAGCGGTAAGTTGTGATTATGTGATCGTCTACTCATTTTTCTGTGATGTTCCCACAGTTTGGCGAAAGGTTCTCAAGCTGTCATTGGGTTCCATGGTGCCAGGCCCAAACTCATCCGTGGTAACAGAATCAGTCATCAAAACCCATCAGGTTGGTGAACTCTATTAAAGGACTGCTTTGAAAAAAACAAAAACAAATGATATAACTTGGTTCCACCAGAACGTGGTTCCCTTTTAACTCAGGTTTGGTTTCTGATCTGTTCTTCCCTACTGTTTCCAGGACTGAGTGAGGAGCCTGTTGGTGTGAGCATCTTAAAGGTGAGAACCACCGCAATCAGTCACTCACTACATATAGATCCTGTGAATCTGATCTTGGAATAAACTCTGATGTTCTGCTGTTCAGGAGGTTCATCATGATAATCTGGAGGAACCTTCTCATGGAACTGAGTCTCAGTCCTTAATCGACTCTGTGGAAGAGGAACCTATCTTTATCCTCTCCCTCTCTGAAATTCCGCCCACAACAACAAATGAGGAGGAAATTATTGCAGAAGAATCCACCAGGTGAACATTCACCTGGATCAGCAGTAATGTGATCACAGGAATCGAACACTGTTTACTTTTAATTATTGTGATGTTCACGTCATCTTCCAGCGTCTCCATTTTTAGGGGTTACCACAGCAGGTCAATCTTTTCCACCTTACGCTGTACTCCTGCATCTTTTACTCTAACACCAACTCTGCATATCCTCCTTTACCTCATCCATATATCTCCTCGGTGGCCTTCCTCTCTGTTTCCTGCCCGGGATCTCCATCTCAAATCCTCCTAATGATATACTCACTGTCCCACTGCACATGTCCAAACCTCAGTCTGCACTCTCGAACTGTATCCCCCAATTTTTTAACTCCTGCTGTCCCTCTGATGTACACTTAATCCTGTCCATTCTGGTCACACCTAAAGAAAACCTCAACATCTTAACTTCTGCCACCTTCTCCATTGCCATTGTCTCCAAACCTTACAACAAGGCTGGTCTCACTACCCTTGTAAATTTTTCCTTTCACCCTTGCCATTACCATTTTTCTCTTTCCACTCCATCCTGCCTGCACTCTCTTCTTTTTTCCACACTTCACGTTTCTCTGGACTGTCGATCCCAAGTATATGAACTCCAGCACCTTCGTGACCACTGTTTTCTGTAACCGGACTGCCCCACCTGCCTCCCTTTCATTCACACACATGTATTCTGTCTTATTGCAGTTGACCTTCATTCATCTCTTTTCTAGATTATATTTCCAACTCTCCAAGTTCTCTTTTACCTTTTTCATGTTCTCACTACCTGTGTTAACCCCGGGCCTCGACCAACTAGGTGTGGAATAATTGTCATGAACTCGCATTGTTTATTTGGCAATTGTTTTACACTGGATTCCCTTCCTGATGCTATGGTTTGGGACCGGCACTAGAACTACCCCATTTAAGCTCTCTAGTGGCTGGTTCTAAAGTTCCACTTAGTTTTATATGATTTATGCTTCTCATTATTACTTTGTTTTTTCTTTTTAAAGTCATGTCTTTTTGTCTTTCAGTGAGACTGCACTTGTTTCAGGAGACACAGGACCAGCTGGTGATCAGGTCTTGGTTACTGTGTCTGAAGTAATGCAGATGTATGGGGGAGAAGATGAAAAAAAGGAGGTGAGGAGGAGGTGAAACATGGCAATAACCAAATTTAAAATTGGAGATGAAGTAAAGTTAGCTTCCAATCCTCTGTCCTCATCCTGCTGGACCTTACTGCAGCTTTCGATACAGTAAATCATCAGATTTTACTGTCCACTTTTTCAGTCTAGGCTTCTATAGGCTTCTCTGGTACGGCACTTGAATAGTTTCGGTTCTATCTAACAGGTGGGACCTTTAAAGTGTCATGGAATGGGGATGTTTCTAACCCTCACCAAGGAGTCCCGCAGGGCTCAGTACTCTGACGTCTCCTCTTTTCATTATACATGATATCTCTGGGTATCGTTATTAAGGCACATGCTTTTCTTTTCCCATTGCTATGCTGACACTTTTATTTGTATTTTACCCCTGAAGACTCCTTCACCTAAGATCGGATATCTGCCTGCCTCACCAACATATCTGTTTGGATGAAGGTCCATCATCTCAAATTAAGTTTGGAAAAAACTAAGTTACTAAGTTTGGTCCATAATCTGGCTTTTTTAGTTGACACTCATCTTAAACTATATGATCAGGTCACTAAAACTGCCAGTTCCTGCAGATTTATCTTGTACAACATTAGGGAAATCAGAGCTTTTCTAACTGAACAGGCTTTTTAGCTGCTGCTCATCCTATCCTTATCCAAACCCGACTCGACTATTGTAATGCTTTGCCTGCTGGTCTTCCAACTTTCACAATCAGGCCTCTATAACTGATTCAAAATTCAGCAAACTCCTGGTACTCCTTTACTCCTCTTTCTCCATTGGCTTCCTGCAGCTGCTGCATTCTGTATCTTTCACAAATAAACTCCCTCTCGTTTACTGCGCCTGGTGATTCCAGCTCACCAAGGCTCTAGTTCTCACTCCATTTTATTCCCTACTGCTAAATGGTGCAATGATTTTCCAACACTATCCGTAATGCTGGGTCACTTAGTATTTTCAAGAAGCTATTCAAAACACACCTCTTCCACAGAAACTTGTTATTAAAATAGGCAACCAGATAAAGTAATGCTCAGGTTTGATGATACTGAAGTGTAGCTAAACTACTGACTTGTGTTGTTTTCTTGTTTGTGAGTCGTTTTGGATAAAAGTGTCTGCTAAATGTAAGTTTTTGTGATTAAACATGAGCACCATTCTGTGTTCAACAGAACTCTGGACTTGCCGATTTGCCGGGTGAGTCACCCTAACATGAAGCACATCCATCATCACTGTATAATGAAAAGTAAATGGACATGAGTTTATCACCTCTGTGTGTAGTCCCGCAGCATCTCTGTTGTTGAACTGATTAAACCCAGTGGAATGTCTGGAACCCATGTAGCATATGTTCTGCTTAGACAGAACCAGATCCTGGGTTAAATGAGAAGAGTACTAATTGATAAAATGTGGTTGATGATGTTTAAGTTAAACAGAGGTTTACATATTTTGGCAGTAATGTTTGTCTTAAATTAGAGAGTGTGAAACTCGTGCTGTAACCATGATGTTAAATGCTTTAGTCCGCAGCAGCGTACAGACACCCATTAAGAAGATAGAGGTTCCTGTTGAGAGGAGGAACCTTTCTGAACAAGACAGGAGAGGTAACAGACTTCTGATCTCAGATGAACACCCCAGAACCAACATCAAAGTTCCTACTGCAAAACCCCAACTCCCTCATAAGGACACGGAGGAGAACCATTCTCTATCTCCAGCTCCTCCTGCTGTAGCACAACCCACAGCAAAAAGCTCATCCCATTACAGTACTTTGAGACTGCCCCCTCCAACATCTGCCTCTAACCAAAGCCCCATGGAACATGCAATTCTTACAGAAAGAACCAGCACCTTGGGCAAACAGGGCGCTGTATTGGGGCCGGAGTCACAACCTGTCCATCACACAACACCAGCCTCAACAGAGTCACTAACAAGGTGAGGGGGTGTGGCCTGATTATTATTATTTTTTTTTTCAAATGTACAATAAATCATGTTTGTTTATAATTTCTGTACTTTTGGGTTTGTAGTGTAAGATTACGAATGATTAATGATCAAATGAAATATTGTTTCTTTGACACCTCTCTTCTTCCTGTGTTGGTATTTTCATGCAGAGCCACTCGCAGACCCAAAGGTTTTCTCTCCTTCATCTCCAGCTCACCGAGACCCTCATCCTCATCCTCATCCTCACGATCTACTCAGAGACCCTCCATCAGGCCTCGTACAGAGCAAAGACGAGCCACGCCCACCTGCCTGCCTCCGTCTGCCAACGAGTCACAGGTTACAAAATTGGTAACTTTTACTGCAGTTGATATGGAAATGTTCCTTATTGTTTTATCTCTGTTTGATGTGTTGTGATGTCATGTCTCAGGTTTGTGCAGATGACTCCGGGGGCGTGTCCGACACCACAACCAGACCAGAAGAGGAACCTTCGAGTGTCTCAGCATATTTCATTAATGACATTTTCACCGAGGTGGATGAGGTAGATGAGACCGAGTGATGAGGGGAAGTTTCTTGATGCATTTACATGAGAAGCAGGAACCTTTTTTCAAACAGAAACATTTTTAATATGAATTGCGTGGAACCACAACAATCCTATATGTTCATATGGTTTCACCTCTTCAGGAACTGTTACCATCCAGCTGTTTAAAGTTCCTACTGGTTTTATTTCCTGAACCAATGTGTTTATTTATTATAATGTGTGTGTTTGTGTGATCTAGTTTATACCCTGGATCAGGGTTCTGATTCATGTCATTTCATCAGCACTGTAAATGGTTTTACTCTTATTTCACTTCAGATTTGTGTTGTGCTGGTCATCTGGTCCAACCATTCTCCTTTTATTCACTAAGTTTGACTGATTCATAGTTTTAATCTAAAGCTTTTAAACCCCTCCACAGTGGAACTAAATCCAGTTCACCTTTGATCTTTAATGTGCAGATGTGACCTGCGCGTAACTTCCTGAAACTTTGTAACATGAATAAGATTTGGACTTCAAAAGATCTGGGTAAAAATAACAAGACTGAGTGAGGTTTTCTCTGTGTGTGAGTGTGAGAAATGTGTTTTTGGTCAAACCTCCGTTTGGAAGCCGTTTTTCTGTCAGACTCATTTCATCTTATTAAAATGTTTGATGTTTATGTAATGTGTTTTTATTAAAATCATCATTAACCCAACTCCTGATACACCAACAGTCAGACAGCGAGAGAGGTACAGCGGGGTTAAAGAGCAAGGCTTTAGAACTACACGGAATCCTAGTCATGCTTGGAAAGTGGGTGTGGCCTAATAAGCACGAATGAAACCTGACCTTTGACTTTTGCTCTTGTACCCTTGTACTACATTTAAATCTGTGTCTGAATTTTACACCGTAGGCAATATGTACAAACACAGCTGACAAATTAGTTGTTGAAAATTCAGATTCAGTAAACCATATTTAAAGGTAAAGGTTTACTTTCACTTGCACGGAGCAAATGGAACAGACAACAGGTAGAAATGAGAGGCAAGATATCCCCTATAAAGGCCTTCTGCAGGTGGTGACCACACCTCTTTTCTCTGTTCTCATGCTTTCTGGCTGATGTTTTTGTCACTTTTGCATTTGGTCAGTTCTCTCACCATAGAGGTAGCATGAGGCGGTGTCTACAACCCACACAAGTTGCTCAGGTAGTGCAGCTTATTCAGGGTGGCACATTAATGCCAGCTGTGGCAGCAAGAAGGTTTGCTGTGTTTGTCAGCACAGTGTCCAGAACATGAGGAGACATGAAGAGGGCTGTAGGAGAGAACATCCGCCGCCTCATCAGGAGCACACCTGTGCCCTTGTCTTATGGAATTTCCACTGGAGTTGGATCAGCCTGTCATTTGATTTTGAGTATGATTCCAAATCCAGACCTCCACGTCAGAATCATTTTGATTTACATTTTGATGTTATTTTGTTCTCAATGCATTCCACTATTTCCTAAATAAAGATTTTCAACTGATATATTTTATTCATTGAGATCTAGGATGTGTTTTTTTTTTTTTTTTAGTGTTCCCTTTATTTTTGGAGCGGTTTATATAATTTTTAACTACTATAGAAAATAACAAAAGAAAAACATTGGGCTTTTCACAAAAAAATAAATAAAATATAGCAATGTCTACATTTGTCTTTACAAACTCGAAATATGTACTCTTTACATTTTTATTTGTATTTTTTTTTTTTTTTACATTTTTAATATGATTTAGCATTCATGTGAATCAATAACCCAATGTTTAGATGAATAACCAAAGTTCTTTAGAACTGCTTCACATCTTTGCTGCTATTCCAGCCCAGGATGCTTGGACTTCAACCCACAATTAACCCACAATTGATTTGCTTTTCTTGGTTTTGCCTCACAAACTGCATTTTTGACGTCACTCCACGAGTTTTCTATCAGATTAAGGTCTGGGGATTGAGCTGGCCACTCCATGAACCTCAATTTTGTTGAACTGGAACCGAGACTTTGCTCGTTTACTGGTGTTTAGGGTCGTTGTCTTGTTAAAACCCATTTCTTCAGTGTAAGGCAACATTACCTGTTCCAAGTATGCTGATAAGTAAACTGGTGCATGATCTCTGGTATGCGGTAAATAGTCCCAGCACATACCCAAATGCTTGCACCACCATGCTTGCACCACGCTTAGATGTGTGTTTCACTGGTTGGATGGGTTAAATGTGGAGGACAAATCCCTCAGTGTGAACACTTGGCAAAATAGATCACTTCAACTGCTGCTTATAGCTTTCACCATTTATATACATGGCTTCACAAAGAAGTCTAACTCACCTTTCACATGTGAAGAAAATGGGCCCTGAGGTCTGCAGGTATTTAATTTTTAACCAAATATTTGCACAGTCATAGGTAATGGAGACTCAGAGACAGTAGCTGACCTGTTGCTACAATTGCATGTTCATTTGGGATCATTAATACATTTTATTAATGTTGCTTCACAAAGAAGCTTCTGAAAACTAAGCATTAGGACCTCAGGCCTCAGAAATGCTGAGGTTCCAGGTCCTGCCTGCACACCCTGAAGTCTAAGCAGCCCCCTACTGGAGACATCCTGCAAAAAGCAGAAACAATAAAATCCCTCTATTCCTGACTGCAACCAATTTATAAAATTATAAGCAAAATTAACTGGCTCTAGTTTATTCCTTAATAAAACAAAGAAATTGTACATTTTTCAGCACAAAAAATTTATGTAGGTTCATGGGTGTGTACAATTGTGACTAACTCGAGGAGACTGCAGTGGTCATAGTTATCAGCTGTTCTGATTACTGGTTCATTTCTGGAAAATGTTTTGACCTTCCACAATCAAAAAAAATGACCAACCAAATGAATTAGAAATACTGAAGGGCTTTTTATGTGGGAGGGACCCACGAAGTCTGCAGGTGTTCAATTCTTAATGATAAAACTGTTAGTTTCGCTCCGTAAGTCTGATTTATCCAGCAATTACATTATTGAGAATTTAGCACACAATGAAACTGTCCGCGTGTTTTAATGTAAATACATAGAGACATAAAGCTCCTAAACATCGATAAAACAATAAAAGAGTCCAACAGCAGCGTCTCATTTAATAGAAAAGTACGCATACTATCTAGTCCGCAGCGTCTCATTTAATAGAAAAGTACGCATACTATCTAGTCCTACTTCCTAGTGCGTGCGGTGCGGTTTAGGACGCGTCCGATGCCTGCCGCCTCTCCTACACCCACAGAGCGTTAAAGTAACCAAGGGAACCGGCTGGTGGCGAAGGTGGCTGTGTTCTCGCGAGAGCAACCGCTTGTGGCCGCGTTCTCGCGAGACGTGGCCAGCAGCGCCCCCTCCTTGTGCTAATGCGGAGAGGAAAAGGGAGGGGAAAAGCCTTAGCCGTAGCAGCCTTTTCAAATACATTTCGCCAGCGTTTCCGTAAATATCTATAGATTTCGTCGCGACAAAGACGGAACGCCGGACGCGAAGAGCTTCACGATCAGCAGCGGCGGTGTCAGAGTGACCGGGTGGTGGCGCAGCGCGGCGGGAGGCGGCGGTCAGAGGAACAGCGGCCTGTTTTGTTGCTGCTCCCGGAGCCGCAGCGCGCTCGCGCCCGGTGTGAACGCGGCTTTAGCCTAAAGACGCCTCAGCGTCGCGTGAACGCGCCTCGGCTCGAGCCCGAACACGACGCCGGCATGCGGGGGGGCTTTCCGAACGGCGCACGGGACGTGCTTTAGGCGCGCGGGAGAAGTTGTGGCGAAGAAGCGGCCTGTTTTGTTTTTGCAACAGCACCGCCATGAAACGCGGGGGGGACAATAACACGGCTCGAGCCTGACTCCTTTGATCTGTCGGGGCGCGCGGAGGGATAAAAGCCGCTTACGCGCGCGCCCTAAATTCACCAAAAAGTGGGGCGTCCGGTGGCCAAAGGGGTGCGATCTGCGAGCTCGGGGAGGACGAGCTGAATATCCGGACTGTTTGAATTTCGGAGCTCCAGCCCGCTCTGCTGTGGCGACCGAAGCCCGGAGAGTGGAAGAGCGCCACCGCGCTGCTGCAATTGCAGCTCAAAACCCAAAGGAATATGAGAACCCGCTCGAATTTCTAAATACACCACGGCCCATTTCCCCCCCCCCCTGGTTGGATTGTATTTTAACCGAATTTAAGGATGATTATTTTTGCATATTTCCTGCCGTGGAAGAGGGAAACCGCGTGCAGAATGGAGCCGCTGTACTGAAGGCGATGCGCCTGTGTGGAGAGACGCTGTCGCCCCATCACGCCGGAGCTTCAATCTGACTCACTTTAAACGTGCACGGATCGCCAGGGTTTTTTTGTGCACATCGCACGATTTGGGCTCGACATTTCTTCGGACCTGCGACGCCACCTTTGGGAGACGAGTCTCGTCTCCGTCTCTGTCTGGCCCGATCCGGCTCGGTGACGCCCCCACGCTGCTGAGATGAACCCGGTGAACGCGACGGCCCTATACGTGTCGGCGTGTCGCTCGGTGCTTCGCTGCGATCCCCGCGACCCGCAGGCTTTACAAGAACTCTACAAGCTCCTGCCTTTCTTCAGACAGTCGCTCTCCTGTCTGGTGTGCGGTAGGTACCGATCGATCTCAGATATTGGCTGCATTCACTACACAGCTGTTCTTCCTCCTCCTATTGAGCTCCACGCTCCCCCCGTTTCAGGCTTTCTGCTCCGCTTCCTGACTACAAATAAGACTTCCCTCCATCCCCCCTGAATTATAAGGTTTGATTGATGGTTCCTGAGTCCTCCATGGGGCAGAATGGCTTCAGTTTGTGTGTTTGTTTTTCTTTTAAGATGCAGATTTCTTGTTAGATGACCAGGATTATCGGCAGGTGACTCTGTGTATTCAGTTCAAACAGCTGGATCATCATTTCACCCCATATACTCCCACTTTTACCTTAATCCTATAATCTCAGTGTTTACCTTTAACATTAACTCTGCAGATTTGAAGCCCCATCTATTGACTCAGATCCAGGTTCTGCATGCTGAAAGGTTTGTAAATGACCCCCCCCCCTCCCATTCTCACTTAATTAACCCTTGTTTTCTTCCCGTAGGTAATTTGCTGCAGGATCCCATCGCGCCCACCAATTCCTCGTGCCAGCACTACGTCTGCAAGGCTTGTAAGGGTAAGAAGATGATGATGAAGCCGTCCTGCAGCTGGTGTAAGGACTACGAGCAGTTCGAGGAGAATAAGCAGCTGTGCATCTTGGTTGATTGCTACCGGAAGCTTTGTGAGTACATCGCAGGTTCTCCTCTGGCCAACCACATTTCCAGCACCGGGGAGGGATCCCCAGACATACTGGCTTTGTTGAACGAGGGTCTGTCGTTGGATAGCAGGCAGGGGGAGGAGTCGCCGTTACTGAACTTCAGCCAGCCCTCCCCTGCTCCTTCCACCTCGGATTCACCTACCGAGGAGGACCGGTCGCCGGAGGTCAAGGACCGTCCTTTGAGTCCCTTGGGGGTGAACGGGCTACAGGACTGCAACGGGTTAAGCAGCGTGGATGAGCTAACGGCCAGCTTACCCTCCCCTCATTCCGAAGTTCCCGTACCGGTGAAGGTGGAGGGCGATGTGGTGAAAGAGGAGAATTTTTCCAGTGAAATTCCGGTGTGCGAGGCTGTGGCTGCAGCCGGTGAGGAGTTATGCGCCAGCAGCATGGACATCTGTGGGTTCGGTGAGGACATGAAGCACGGTGGCGGGACTCTCCTGTTAAGCGTCGAGGAGGTGCTAAGGACTCTGGAGCCGGACCCCGTTCCCCACGATGATTGTTCGGCCATTCTCCACTCGGGCCTCGGGGCTTCGGGGAACACGAACGGACCGTTTGGCTGTTCAGCCGACCCTTCCCGGCAGATTCCCTCTTTACCCCTGGACTCCTCGGGTGTCTTGGCACCCCAGTGCCCGCCCTCTCAGCTCAACCCACAGCCCTCCACTGGAATATCGTGCTCTGCGATCACTCCCAGAGTCCCACGCCCCAGCCGCAAGCGCTCGCGCTCCGAAAGCGACAGTGAGAAAGTCCAGCCACTGCCCATCTCCAGCATCATCAGGGGACCCACTCTCGGGGCCTCCGTCCCCATTCCGGTCAAGTGTGAACCTAAGGCTCCTGTACACGCCGTGCCGCATATGGCGACTGTCCCAAACGGTGGGGGGTTGACCAAAGTGGGCAAAGCTTTGCTAGTACCCAATAAAACAGTCAAAAAGGCCCTGGAGCAGCACGGACCCAAAAAGGCTTACACAAAGTCCAAACAGGGCACCCCCAAACCGAAAGACAAAGCCAAGGAGAGGATGGCGGGTAATCCTCTGATGCCGGGGAGCCCGACGAAAGTGGTGTACAAGAAACCACAGGAGAAGAAGGGCTGCAAGTGTGGCAGGGCGACCCAAAACCCAAGTGTTCTTACTTGCAGGGGCCAGCGGTGCCCGTGCTACTCCAACCGCAAAGCCTGTCTGGACTGCATATGCCGAGGCTGTCAGAACTCCTACATGGCCAACGGCGAGAAGAAGCTGGAGGCCTTTGCCGTGCCGGAGAAAGCCCTGGAGCAGACCAGGCTCACGCTGGGCATCAACGTCACCAGCATAGCGGTGAGGAACGCAGGCGGCAGCGGCGCCACCGGGGTGCTGAACGTCACCTCCGCCGCGAGCTCGAACGTAGCCTCTTTTCTGGCTGCCAGCCCTCACGAGGAGAAGGGGTTCAACGAGACTTTGGACATGAGGTTTGATTGCTGAGGCGCACACCAAGGTCTTAGCATCGTACACCCCTTTTATTCCAGCCTGGCTCACATCCCCGGGTGCTGCACCCCGTCCCGGTGTGAGTGGGCGGAGTCCACAATAAGGCAGCTACTGTGATTCTGTTCCAGTTCATGTTATCAATTGAGTTAGTCCTTGCTGAAGCCTGTGCCTATAAATCACTTGTATCCTGATTTTGGTTGTTGTTGTCTTACACACTTGTGACTTGGAGAAAAGTCATGTTACTGTAAGTCCAGAGGGTTCGTTTGGCTTTTTTTTAAACTACAAGTGATCTATACGGCACGATCTTTGGCAACAAACACCTGACCTCATTGTTGTGGGTCGTGTTATGTTGATGCGTGGAGGAGTTACAGTTTGTAGGTTTGTAGATGAGACCCATTCGATGAAATGGTACCTGCTCTGTCAGTAGCCTGGTTGTATTTATAAGGTTTTTTTGTACACAGACCTATGGAATCCCAGAAGTACATTTTATGGTATTTTTTAAGTTGCATTAACAACATTTGCAGTATTTATTGGGCGTCACTTAACATAGATTGCAGGCCATCTAGATTTCCATCAGGAGACCATTTTTACCAACTCACTGAAACGCAGTTTTGTTCGTTTCTGTCTGAATTATGTTGCGATCCAGTTTGTGCTTCGTTTATACTGTCTAAAAACTCCCCCCCCCCCCTTCCGTTCGGGCATTTAAATACCTGTAATATAAATGTAACATATTTCCACGAAAAATCACAACTTGACTCCTGTGTTATTTTTTTAAATGAAATGAATGAATCTGTTCAGTGTGGAATCCCGCAGCGGTGTGATATTACGGTGTAGTGCCACAAGGGGGCGGAAGAGACGCATGACTCGTAAGGGAAGAGTTGCGCTGTGAAGTATGGTGTGTTTTTCTTTTTTTTTTTTTTTTCTTTTTTTTTCAGGTAAATAAACCAGTTTTTTTTTTTTATTCATATGTTTGTTAAAGCACTTGATGTCTGATTTTGACTCATTTTAAATGTCAGGCTGGGAGGAATGAATAAATTTCTATTCACGTAAACTATTCTGTGTTCAGTTGTACATGATCCACCACATTAATGTTGAAACGATGCTGACCTGGTGTTTAGGTTGCTGAGTGTGTGTTGACTGATGTAGTTTACACTCACTGGCAAATCTATTACATTGACCTCCTTATTTTACCCCTCAGTGACCATGTTTTTAGTTCCACTGATCATATGGATGGACTTTGTAGTCTTATGATGACATTTTGTAGTCCATCTGATTCTCTACATATTGTGTTAGTCTGGTTTAGTATGTTCTCTAATTATCAGGGCCCCTATAGAGCAGGTATTATTAGGTGGTATGTTATTAAACATCATCCACCAACCACATGCTCCTAAATATTCCAAAGTAAAGATGGTGGAATCTTTAGCAGCTAAAGCAGCTTTAATGGTCTTTTGACAAGATAATGGAGTATGCCATTCGTCCAGATGAGCATTAGTGAGGTCGCAGAGGCTCACAATCTCAGTTCTAGTTGGATGGGGTTCAGCTCAGGAGTCTGTGTGGGTCAGTCAGGTTCTCATGGTTTATATTTACATTGTGCAGTCCTGTGGGAACAAATTAAAAGCCTTTTCTAAACTATTAACGGGACGATGGAAGGATACATTCATTTATTCATTATCTTTCACTTATTCCTTTATGAGGGTCACTGTGAGGTTCCCCATGCCCATCCAGGGGAGAACATCTAGGGCGCTGGGTAGATACACCCAAAACAGGGCGCCAATCCACACACTATACGGGGCAATTTAAAGCATTCAATTTACCCGGAATCCATGTTTTTGGACTGTGGGAGGACATGGAAACTCCACCCAGATTGGGATTCCAAACGGGAACCCCCAGCACTGAGAGGCTAACATGCTAACCACTAAGCCACCGTGCTGCATGGAAGGATACAGTTGACCAAAATTCTCGGTCAGGTGCTTAATTTAGCTCAGCTGCTGTAATGGGACTGAATTATCCATCCATTATCTTCCACTTATACCTTCATGAGGGGTCACTTGGGGGGTTCCCCCTTGGGCGCCGGGCAGATACACCCAGGACAGGGCGCCAATCTATCGCTGGGTACACACTCACTCACACAGTCACACACACATACACA
>JAOUQT010000023.1:96988-114586 GCA_025769995.1 Xyliphius kryptos
CCCCCAGCGCTGAGAGGCGATCGTGCTACCCACTACGCCACCGTGCGGCCCTCACATGGCCTTTTAATTTATTAAAAAAAATGTAATGCTCAGTATGTAAGTTATGTTTTTTATTGCCGTAAATAAAACTTGAAATGCTGTACAGTTTATGGTCACTGCCTGATTCGTCTCTTTATGAAGCTTCATACATTTATAAAAAGAAAAAATGTCCTGCTGTAATAGACACAAAGTTCAATAAAAATATTTTTTTTCATATGTTTTAAAAATACCAGTATAATATTCATTTAAGAAATACAATTTTGGCAGAACAACTGTCCCTAGGTTACAATTTCTATTCCAGGTAACCAGTTATAGATTGGTGTCCTGTCCTGGGCGTATCTGTCCAGCGCCCAAGACGTTCGGGACCCTCGTAGTGAATTAAGCGAAAGATGATGAAATGAACATTCCAGGTATTATAAAAGAAACCTTTTTAATCCCCGACTCAGATTCAGAGCTGCTTTAAATTCAGGTTGTTAAATTATAAACTAAAGGAAGACCAAAAAGCCTTATGGTAAATATTATGTTGCGTTATGTATTAAATGCATAAGAGTTTTCACACATGGCTGTCAAAGACACTGTCCTGGGGCTAAATCAGGACCATTATAGTTCCTGCCTATATTCTAAAAATTAATCAAAACTTTCTAAATATTCAAAGATGTAATAACAGATTCAACTTTTTGTTTCTGCTCCTACCTTCCATGTTATCAGCTCCACTGATCATACAGATAGACTTTGTAGTTCTACAGTTAGATTCTGTAGTCCATCTGTTTCCCTACATACTCTGTCAGATGAACCATGGACAGAACTGTTATTATAAGGGTGGTGGATGATTTTCAGTACTGCAGTGACATTGACATGGTGGTGGTGTGTTAGTGTGTATTGTGCTGCTGGAGGTTAAACCCTGCATACACTCACTGTACACTTTGTTGCACACATTCACCTTATTGCTGCACCTTGTAAATGCAGAATCAGAGACAGTACAGCACATAGGTTCTTCATCCTCTAATCCTCCATCAGTGATCACAGGATGCTACAGACAGGATGATGGTGGAAGAACATGTTTGGTTGGTGGATTCCCAGTGCAGCAGTGATGAGTGAGATTTACCTTAAAATGTGGCCTGTGGTTGTAAATAGTTAGTTATTCTTCATACTTTACATTACTACAGAATGATTAGGATGTTTTATAATGTCTGTTTGGATCCACATTTATATAACATGGCTGACTGCAAACAAACAGAGAATCATCTAGAAGTGTCCACTGCAGAGAAAAACAAGGAATCTTGTAATAGTATTGGTATGTATACTTATAAGATATACATATTGTCGATTCCACTGTATATTTAGGACATGCAGGAGAATCAAAATCGTTTCCCTCTCCATGGGCGAATAGACAAACGCCGCTGCGACTGGTCGCACCGCCAACTTGTAGTAAAGAAAAAAGCAGGACATGGAATAAAGAAGTGGTACTTTGGAACCAGCCTTGTGACCTAAAGGTCCCTGGTTCGATTCTTGTCCCTCCAAGTACAATGGCTGAAGTGCCCTTGATTAAGGCACCTAAACACAATTGCTCCCCGGGCGCTGTATATAAGGTCACCCACGGCTCTGATGGGCACAAACTTCATTCAGTGTATGGATGGGTTAAATGTGAAGGACACATTCCTCTGTGTGTAAGTACAGGAGGCAAATTTGTCACTTTATTGAGTTTGAGTTCCATAAAGAGGCAAAAACAAGTGAAAACTCAGTCTCCCTAGATGCAAATTGAAAATCATTAAACCCAAGATTGTTAGCTTTAAATTCGTTAAACTCAGTTTCGGATACAGCGACTAATATTCACATAATGATCAAAGCATTTGCTTTTTTTCCATCCATCTAACGGTTGCTTACGGTAAGCCGTTTTTTCCTATCGTCGCAGCTAGTTGGGGTTTTACGGTAATCGTGGGCCCTCACGCTCCCCCCACGCGCACTGCCACATAATTGACATGGCGGAATCCCGAATTCCGGTCCACAGTGGACGGAGCCGCTCGGGGATGACAATTATTTGAATTTGAACCTCGGAGGACTAAAACGTGGATTAGCCGGATTTGTTGAAGCTAAAAGTAAGTGAACAGTTTTTTCGTTCCCATTTAGGGACCGTTCGTGTTTTTGGAGAAGGTCGGGAGCAGCGGAGAGCTTTTGGTAGAAGTTAGAAAGCTGCAGAGAAAAAGACGCCGGCTGTCTGGAGAAAAGGAAGTCGCTGCGAACTCAGTGGAAACGAAACCTTACGCTTTTGCTCGAATGTTCGCTTTAAGCTCGTCTGAGTGTTTTCTTTTGAGGTGGGTTTGGTTGTCGGCAGAGTCGCGGGTCTCGGTCCGTCCATGGCGTCTGGGACTTTTTAACGTTCATTTTTTAAGCCCTTGAACTTTTTTTTTAGTTTCTGCTTCGTGTTACCGTACCGTTTACCGTCGACCTTCTGCCATTTTGACTTTATAACGTGATTTTACAAAAGAAACGAAAGTTTCTCTTTTGTTCTAAAGACCTAACGACTTTCCAGATGCGAGTTTCTGACCGTTAGAAAGCTTTGGAATTCCGAATCGCCGGACCTCATTGTCGCGTGATTACGGTAATTACCTCTTCATCGAACGATCATCTGGGAAACGAAATGTTGAAATAAAAAAAAATGTTTCGATTTTTTGTGCAAGTGACACGTCAAAGCAAAGCAGCGGGACACCAGCCAACGATGGCGTTACGCCAGCATTTCGATCTGTAGGTTTAACTTCGTAACTTAAGTTTTAAAATCACATGCGCGTTGAAATACCGTAATGACCAGATCGAATCGATTAGCCAGCGTTTTCTGATTTTCGGATCGTTTTGATTTATCTGACGTTACCCACAAAGGCTGAGAACTTCTCCGCAGCCTTCATCTGGAGAGCATATATATATTGTAAACTCCGAGAAACGATTATCGATCAGACACGTGGTTTATTAGTTATTGTTTTTCTTCTTAAAAGTCCTTTTTCACCAAGCGCTAAAATCTGGAGAAGAAATCTGAGCCCAAATACATGACGTCACGCGGCATTCCAGAGCGAATGGAAATGAGGCTCTGCAGTCTCACTTTGTAGGGTCCCTAAAGTTTTGCCCTCGGATTTTAATGGTGGTATGAAGATCATCAGGTCTTGACTTGTCTGGTTGAACGCCATAAATTCCTTATGCGTTCTCATGGAGATCTCAATGGTTACAATTGTGAGAGGCTAAAATGGTCCAGTATAAATTTCTAAGCATCCTCACCACTTCATTCATTTGCATATTGCATGGAAACTCTGTCCAAGTCATAAATTCGGTTTAAATTCCTGGTGCAGAATAATGCCATCTTTAATTCAGGTTGCAAAAAGAGGATTAAATACAAATAAAAAAACACCAAGGCTTAACATCTAGTTGTTTCATTCGCTGTGTTTATTACTGAAGTCCAACATTGTTGCATGACTGACTTTAAATGTTTAATTGGGATGTTGCCATAATAAAAAACATTGTTGTCCAACCCAGATTACCTTTGTGTCTTAACTCACTTTATGTCCATAGACTTTTCTTTGGTGACGTTTGGTGCATTAGCTCCAGCCTACTGTGTGTATTTGCACTGTGCACTAATTCCACCCCAATCCCCATTCCTTCCCTTCCCCACAACGCCTCAGGCCCTCCGCTTAAAGAATGCGGTGCCTGTGGTTCTTCTGTCCTGCCGATCTGATATCTCACACTACTCATTGGGTTGAACCCCGGCGTGCTATTTATAACAGTGGATTGGATTTTGTGGTTTGCCACGTTTTCACAACGTTGTTTAACTTGGCAACCTCACACAAATCAGGACAGTGTGTCTTTGCATGATGCTGGATAGATTGCTCTGGATCTTTGTCTTAGTTTTATTGTATCACCTTTTCAGATGGACTGGATCTGACTCATCCTCTCTCCCCTGTGCTATCTGCTTATTCCTGAACGCTTAGAGAAATGTGATGTTCTCTGGAAAAAGCTGAGTGTTTAGTTTTAAAGAAGGTTTTTAAAAAAAGGTCGATTTTGCTGACGCGATGTGAAGGTCAGGTGCTGCACCCTGCTTCCTCCATTAGTTCCTGAGAGCTTATAGGAATCAGCCGTTGTGCCCTATATCGCTGTATAATTTGTGCCAAGCTGCGGTGAGTGCCAAAAGCCCAGAGGGCACACTTTGTGACTTTAAAAGGATTCAATAAAATCTTATGAAAACATCATGGTACATTTGCAGAGGATTTAGACAGGGACAATGAATTTTGGCTTATGACCCAACTAAACTGGAGTCTTTATTTATGGTATTAGTTTGTATTGTTCTTATTTATTAAGAAATCATGGGCTGTGCTGTAAATTCAATGTTGCTTTTTGCTGCACCATATAATGAAATATGGATTGAAGAGTCTTTTGAACTTCTACATTTGTTTAGCGTAATTAAAACTTTGCAGCTGTCAATACAATTTTTGACCTCCTACAATGATGTCTACTTCAAAATCCTGCTCATTATTGATTACAAAAAAAGCCTTCAGTTGTTATCCATTTGTGTATGTGGTACCAGGTGACTATTTTGGATTTCACGGTATTTCTAAGACATTTGCTCCGTTTGGAGGTTGAGGAACATCGCAGTTATTTACAATTTGATTATATGATGTACACCTTTGATCCGTCTGTGCTCCTGCTTGGCGTTTAAAGCAGCAGTGTTGGAAGATACTGCAGTTTGATCAGGGCTTGAGTTTCAGCTCAGGATTATGGGTAAGCAGTTTGACTTTAGAACATCCCACAGGATGAGCTGTTGTAATAATATGTAATTCTTACTCGTTCACATGAGCTGCAGCTAAACCCCCACATTAATAAGGAAAGGCGGCTAAATAAAGAAGGTATAATTTATATTCATTACTTGGAATGATGAAATTCTTCGCAGTGGGTTTACTCATCTCGTTCTTCAGAAATGGTTTGTCTTGGTTTGGTGGGGTACCAAAAATGATGTAAAATCACTGACACTGCAATATTTACACTCTAAGATTTATGATCCAGTTGACTTTTTAAATGCCACTGCTTATAAATGATAATAGTAATATGATAGTTAAAATGGTAACAGAGCCTGTTTTCTTTACAGTTGTGTCATCACAAAGTCAGAGCCGCATTTTAACTCTGTTAAAGTTTGGAAGGGGACGGTTGGTGGTTCCATATACTAGATGATTCACCGTTACACCACTGAATTTTATTTAATACTTCTCCATTAGATTAGACCAGGACACATCAGTGTTAATGACACATCAGAAACTAGGCCTGTAGTGAAGGCTGAGTGTAACACAGAATAAACCCACACATACAACAGCGTTGCTTTTATTTTAAAGGCAACTTCTATTTTACTTTACAATATGTATGGAGTTAGAATTAAAATCTAAATATAAATATTTAATACACTTTCTTGCAATTTCAATTCTAGCTTCCCACTGACCTCATGTGGTTGTAGAGGGACAGCCAAACAGCCGGATATGGTCCAGGTCTAAAATCAAAGCAAATGTAATACAGATCCTGTGATTGAACTAGTGCACATTACAACCTGAACAATGATACTTAAAAAATATATGGCCCTGTTGGTATGTTGTTACACTGTTGTATGTGTTTATTAACACCCTGCAGAGATCACAGTCCATCACAGGGCTGATGCACATTCACAGCATACTTAGTTTAGCAAACCTGCTCGTCTTTGGACTGTCAGAAGAAACCGAGGTCCCAAAGGAAACCCATGTCAACTTGGAGAGAATTCTACACAGAAAGGAACCTGTCTCCCTGCTCAGGAACTCAACCCAGAACCGTGTTCTCCATCATGCCTCTTATATTCAGTATAATTAATTCAGCTTGTTAACAATTATTCAGAATTTCTTATGTGGAGTATATTGGCAACATTTCGGCAAAGAAGTACACAAAACAAGTTTAGAGTTCAGATTCGTGCATGAAGATGAGGTACTGAAGATAAACATCTCTATTAGATTGTAATTAAGAGAAGTTGGAAGCACAACGTACTGATATTTAGTTGAAGACTGGTTTAACACAGTAGCCAATGAATTTTAGATAAGTTTCCAGAACTGTTTGGTCTGAAAGCACCTAGTGTGTTACTCTTCACAGTAGCTCTTTTAGTATATAGGCTTTCTGAAACATTTGAGTGTGCATTAAGTGAACCGAGGACTGAATGGTCATTTTATTAGCGGCACCCATCCAACAGTATGTGGACCTCCTCCTGTGACCTTTCCAGCTGCAGCAAATTCATCATGATTCAACAGGGTGTTGAAATGATTTTGCCGGAATATTGGTCCTTGTCGACGGGATGCCTTCTCACGGTTGCTGCAAATTAGATTGAGGTACAGACATGCTCTGAACAACCTGTTTTGTCTTGTCCCAGCGATGCTCTATAGGATTAAGATCTGGGGCTTGTGAAGGCCAGGAAAGGAAGGAGAACAAACTGGTATGTTGGAACCAGTCCATAACCATATGACTGTAGTATTGTGATGCATTGTAATGTCAGTCCTCATAACTTTGGGAATTGTAGGCTTTATTAAAATGCATGTTTAAAAACATTGTCCAATTTACAACCTATATAATAAAATCCTCCATGAGGCTGCTGTGTTGTTGAGGTGCTGGCGGTGTTTTGGCTTTTGATTCCAGCTGTTGTGCAGTGTGCTCCGTCTTATGAGAGTGAGAGACCTATATCTATTGGGTCGAGGTGTGCAGTTGAGACTCTGTGCCTATTCACCTCAGCCTAGTTTACTGAAGTGTAAAATGTAACTGAGGCCCGGATGAGGATGAGGAATTTGACTTGTTGACCTTTAACAGGGAAAGCGGGAGAGCTCGGAAGGGGCTTCTGTGTGCCTTTCGGCTTGTAGACGTGTCGCTTGGCCGAGGTGTTTTTGACCTCCCAGTGGAGTTTCTTAGCCCCGGCACGGAAGTTCCCATCATTTGTGGCCTTATTAAGAGTAATGATCTCTCTGAAGCAAAAGCAGTGAGCAAATTCAGCCTTTTTTTGTTTATTAATAAAGCTAAACATGTTTTTTTCGTTCTTTTTTTTAATGCCCAGGGGCGAGATAACGTGTTTCCAGCCTGATCCTGATAGACTCTTATTTGGAGACTGTGACTCAGTTACGGGAAAAACAGCTTGACTTGGTTTAGATGCTCTTGTTGGTTATGTGCCATTTCTTTGCACTTTGAGACTGGATCACATTTCATACAAAGGGTTGTGCAATTCGGAAGCTCCATCCTGGGAATCCTTGTGTCCCCTTTTCTGCCTTGTCCCCCTCCACATTAAGCCATGGCTTCTGCTGTGCAAAACATGCTCTTACAGTAAACGAGGGAAAAGGGTCAGGTCTAAATTCATCTGGGTGGGATACAGCTGCCATGTTGTCGAAAAGAATGTCATGGAACTGTACCCAACTTAAGTGGGTCAGTTAAGCCCTTGCATTAAAACCCGGCCCTGGGATGAGTCCAGATGTTTGTGCTGGGCTCAAAGAGACGGAGAACATGTGTGCCGGATATGATGAATGTATAATGGAGTCCAAAAATCTGGATCCACTACTTGGGACAGGTTTTTTTGTCGTTATGTAACGAACAGTTCTTTATGTATGTAATTTGTCAGACAATATTCCTCAAATGTGTTTATTGCTTAGTATAAATTAAAGAATCATCTTTTGTTCATTGAGAGTGGTAGAAAGTGTGATAATGCAGAACAGCTGTTGTCCGAATGGTAAAAGCATTCCTCAAGAATCGTTATTTACAGTGTTCAAAACGGATCTGGGATTTCAAGTGTTTAAAAAAAAAAAAAGCGTTGAAGTCAAATGACATCTTTTTCTTTCACTCAGAATCCATAATTAGAATTCAATGTATCACGGCTCATTATATCCATCAGTGCAGTTGTGTTCCCAGACGTCATGTTTATCATAGGTCGTCTCTAGACACCTCATCCACCATTTAAGAAACGGCAAGCATAAAAGTCTAAAAGTGATGTTTTTCAGATGTGTAAACAGGGTGATTTGGATATCTAAAACAAAAGTGTGCAGGGATATGCAGCGCCTCCTGTATTGCATCCAAATCACACACCAGAGACTTCATTTTTGGTTCGGCAGCAGCACTGTGCATGGCTGCCAGGGATGTGCTTTTTAACATTTTGTTTTAATTTTCCAGGCAGTTGGAGAAGGCGTCCAAAGCTGTTAACTGAATCTGCACTGTAAGGACAAAACTATTAAGACACACCACTAGAACAAAGATAAGCCATGTCCTCTCATCAATATCCGTTTCTGACTTCTTCACCAATTCATAATCGGCTAAAATTTTATAATAAGATCCAGCTCCTGTAGGTGTCCTGATAATTCTGTCCATATTGAGTATATAAAGTAATTTTTTTGGCTGTATAATTTTTTCCCCCCAGATTTAGTCCTTCAGTCAGTTCCTATCTGTCTGTATTGGATGGTATTGGTACAGATGGTCGTCGTTGTCTTCTTTCGGCTTTCACACTTTATTATCCAGGGGTCACCACAGCGATGAACTCGCACATTAGACCTGGCAACGTGCATCATGCCGGATGCCCTTTCTGACACAACCCTGACCTCGACCGGGTTGGGACACACTTACTAATAAGTACTAGGATGGTACTTTAAGATGAATATACAATTAACTGAAATTAATTTAACCCCCCCCTCCCCCTTTCCCTCATGGCTGTACATTTGGGCTGAACAGCAGCATCCCTACTCATACATTCATTTACATTCAGTTATTTAGCAGACACTTTTATCCAAAGCGACTTACAGGTATCCCAACTTGAGGGTTAGGGTCAGAACACTGGGTTGAAACAGGACCCTGGAGCAATGAGGGTTAAGGGTCTTTCTCAGGGACCCACAATAGTAACTTCAGTGGACTTGGGATTTGAATCCCCAACCTTCTGATTGATAGTCCAACACCCTAACCACTGAGCTATCACTCACTCCACCACACGATCACTTACATACTCTGTAGGCACTCTTGGTGCCTTCCCCGTCCTTGTTCTAGTGGGTGGTTCGGGCTCTTTTTAAAATGTTAAAATGCTGCCACACCATTCACTCGTTAGCCAGATAGCATTAGCATAACGGTGTTTGCAGCAGAGAGCGTTCGGCTGCATGTGAACACTATGAGGGCACTTTTTTATTGGTAGTAAACAAAGAACTTCTCTTTATGACGTTCACAGTCATAACCTCACAGCGGCAGACATAATCATAATTAATCATAAATATTGCTTGATGAGACCTTAAAGACGCGTGTCCTGTAACGGCATGGCAGTCTGAATAAAGCAGTTTATCTGTATCAGGATAGGCCATTATCACTTAAGTCCTCACAACAAAGAGCCGAGGCTTAAAACTATTTACGTTTAAAGATCTCAGATTGCAGTAGAGAGGAAATAAATATCAGCTTTGTTTTAAGAGATAATGAGATGTACTGCTGCTGTGACTGGCACTTTTTAAGTAGAGTTACAGTCAGTCGGTGTGTCTTTGAACACCTGCTTTTTTTTTTTTTTGGTTTAATCGAGCTTATAATTAATAATTTAGTCGTTATTGTATTTAATTCCTTAGTTTGTTTTGAAATTTTTTTTGTTAAATATTTTTTTTTATTGTGCTTGTTGAGAAAGTTTGGTAGCTTATTGCTACTACCTCGGTTTGCATTCTGTCTCTTCAATCTAACTTGTTTGACAGAGAAATTAATAAAACTGATGCCGTTACTTTAAAAAGCTTTGTCCTAAGACCTTCCACTATACTTAACAGTAGGCATGGTTTACTTTTTTGGCCCGTTGTCCTTTGATATCAAACACTCTGGTCAGAGTACCTGTAGCGTTAGCTGCTTATGATTGAGGTCTGATGACAAAGGAGACTTGTTTCTTTCCTTATCTTACAAATCATTAGCTGTCATTCTATTTCTATTAATTTTTCTTTTTTGTCTTTGCTGTCCTAACATTCTTCCTCGTCCTCCTTTGTTCTGTTCGCTCTGTCTGTCGTCTTCTAAATCTTTTATTTTGTCCTTTTGTCGTTTCTCATTTTTCGTCGTCGAGTCTTTTTTTTGTCCTTGCTTGTCTTGTTGTATCTATTTTTTTTATTTGTCTTCGTGGTCTTTGTGTTTCCTTCTCCATCTTTTATCTTTTTATTTTTGTTGTCGGCAATCTTTGTCTTTGTTGTCTTCTTGGTCTTCGATTGGTCTTTCCCGCCATTGCGGTGATTTATGCTCCGTTGAAACACTGACCATAAGAAGAAGAATTTATGGCTCACTTTTTCCATTGGACGGGAAAACGAGGTTGATGTCTGACATTCCTTCAGTATTAGCTACAGAAGCATTTAGGGGAAAAGTTGGTCCCCCTGCCCTGAAGGAGTTGGACTTCTGCAGATTGCATTTCCACCTACAGGGCGCCATTAAAAGGTCGGATGGTCTTTGGATCTTGCTTTGTGTACTGGGGTGCAGTCATGCTGGAACAGACAGAGCCTTCCCTAAACTGTTTCAATAAAGTTGGGATTCTACAATTTCAGTGAGTTCAAACACCTGATATAATTGGACAGAATTTAAGACCAGGAGTGTCCCAATACTTTTGTTTATGTCCTGCATCTTAGACTGATGACATCTCAGTTGTTAATGTCTTACTGATACAGCTCCTGGGACTGTTCTCAGATCAGTAACACTGAGCCTGGATTGAGGTGTGTTTAATATATTTGGGGAACTGAACCATTTTTGAATAAAATTTTGGGTTTGGATTTTCAGACTGAGAAAGCTGGGAAGTGCGTTACACTTATTCCTTGCATTGCCTTCGTTTCACACCGTCCACACAAAAAAGATCCTGCAGCATTCAAAAAGTTTTTGGAGCCTGATGATGTGTGGACACTTGGTGTAAACACGGAAAAATTAATGTGTTTTAAAACTTATGCCACACTCAATACAAATCAGAACCAATGCACGACGCCCAAGAAAATTACAACCAGTGCGTTTCTGATGCCAATTTAACTGTTTGTTAGAACCAGTGATTGGATGAATGGCTTTTTGAGGTCAGCACTTGGTCCAAGGTTCTGAGGGTGTTTGTAAATCGATGTTACTATTTTGGCTACAATACTTATTTCAGTGCTCCATAGACTGCAGTGTAATTAGAGAGAGGCTTCACAGGGGCTCAAGGTTGCAAGGGTTTTGATCAGCTGGTATCAGGGGACTAACATTCAGATAGTGGCGCTGCTGTGGCATCCCAGTGACGTTATTTCAGATTCCCGTCTCTACCGACTCAGTCCATAATCTTATCACACTTGGGTTTGAGAGAAAGTGTGCCGGTTGTTGAATCAGTGATGGCTGGTACAGAGATGATGGCTGTTTGCTGGGATATTTTTAACCGTGTGATTTCATCCGAGCCGTAAATGTTGATCGGAGTCGCAGACGTGACTCATGAGAAGGCTGGAAGCTGTTAGAAATGCTGAATGTCTGGAGGTGATCTTGAGTTACACCGGCGGGAGAGAAAAATGCAATCTAAAAGTAGGACACACTTAAGCCTTGTGCGCCATGAATACCTGTGTATCGCTGTACGACCGTATCGGCTTGTTTAGATCCAGTTGTTGGAAGAACAATTTCCAGCAAGGGGTGAATAGGGGTGATGGGAAGAGGAGGGGGACGGAGGAGAGGAAAGAAGGATGGTTTCTCGGTTTCCCCCTGGTTTCCTCTGTTATTACATATCATTAGCTGGATTATAGGGCCTGTGCCAGACCGACTCCCCATCTGGGGCTGTAAAAGTGCCAGACGTGAAAACAGATTTAAAAGAAGACGAAACCTGTCTTTTAGAGGAGGGAGCATGGTAGCGGCTTGATCACATCTTCTCAGCTGATGCTTTAAATGTGGATGGTTAATGTTCTTGCATAATGCACGTCATGTCAGAATGGCATCAGGTGGCAGATCATCAGGTCCTAGTTATGGTTGGTGGTGTACTTTCTTTAAGCTCCCTCACAAAGTCTGAAAGGGAAAACTGCGGACCACATACGTTTGGTTGGAGTTGCTTCCAGAACCTGCTTTTAAGGCAGTCTTATCTGGAGTAACCGTAGATGGAAAAAGGTTTTTCTGTGGCTCGGGGTGATTTACGTTTCCTGTACTCCGGAGTGAATCCATCTCTTCAGACGCTTGCCGTGGAAACCAGACGGTTTCCTTCCACAGTGGAAAATGGGATTGATTCAGGAACATGCCTCTATATTCTCAGAGTAATCAAGATCTAATGTTCTGTACTGGGGTACAGCTTAGAGGTACTTATACTTTACCTCTTTGTTTGTGTTCAGCTCCAGTACATTTTGGTTACTAGTTCCTTAAATGATTTAATAAAATAAACTTCAACTCCAAATCACTGTTAGAAATTCAATTGGTGCTTCAGTGTTTATCATCTTACATTTTACATTACATTTAGTAATTTAGCTGACACTTTAATCGAGTTGGGATCAGAACACATGGTTCACCCTGGAGCAATGAGGGTTAAGGGTCTTGCTCAAGGACCCACATTGGTAACTTCAGTGGACCTGGGATTTGAACCCACAACCTTCTGATTGACGTTTTTTCTCAGGCGTCATTCAATGCTTCAGTAATAGTGTTTTTTTTTGTTCTCTTAACTTTACTAAGTTTTATTTTATTTAATGTTTAAATGGTTTTCAAGTAAAAATGAATCCTTATAAATAATCTCAGACTCTGATCCATTTTTCCTCATAAGGTTACACACTATCTGCTCAGTATTTCTGTATGTCATGCATTTTAAAAGCTTCTAACTTTTTATTTGGGGACAGTTTGCAGAAGGTCCTTTTCTGTTTTCAGAAAATTCTGTAAGGGTGTAAAAGCTTTTGACTGGCCTCCTCAGAGCCCTGACCTCAAACCTTTTCAACACCTTAGGGATGAACTAGAACAAAGATTGTGAGCTTCTTTCATCCTACATTGGCATCTGACCTCACAAATGCCTTCCTGAAATAAAACCCCAAAGTTTTCCCAAACACACTTCACTATTCTGTGGAAACACTTCCCAGAGTGTGGAAGCTGTACAGCTTCAGGAGGAACATCACTTTATAATGTGGTGTTATAAACGCTCCTGCAGGAGTAATGTTTGGTTTCTCAATACCTCTGAACACATAATGTAGAATATTTAATCAGGAACTAAACTGGGACTTAACTTTAAAGTCATTAATAATAATCTGCTTTCAGTGAAATGTTTTTTCATTATATAACTGGTACTTTTACTCAATCTGGATTCTTTACTACTCTTTCCACCTCTGGATGCACAGCCCCGTGGCCCTTTCACAGAAAAGACCCTCTGTCTCATAACAAACCCTGTGACGTGGCAGTAACAACATGACCCCCGAAAAGCTAGGGGGTCTAGCCTGTTTGCTTAGCCCTCCCCTCACTCCGTTTGTATAGTTCCATGGATCCCATTCCCTGAGGTGTAAGGCTGCAAACACACCCCCGGCCTTACAAAGTTGGAGGCACCAGACCTCCTGAGGAATGGCGAGAATGAGGCAAACATAAAAGAGAGCGGGAGAGAGTGCTAGTTTCTGTTCCCTGGGGGGGCTCTGCGCGGAGTCAGTGTGCTAATGATTTTAGTTGTAGGTAATTACAGGCTGTGCTGTCATGCCGTTTAGTACGGGAATTCTGCTGGGCCGGAGTGTGCAGGAAGACGTTCACTTGTGAAGTAAAATGAATAAGATTTAGGATTTGATTGTCCGTCTGTCTCAGCGGGATCTTTATGACTGGGTTGAAGTCGTGCACTGGATTGTTGCTACTGTGGCATAAAGGTATTTATTACCCAGAGTTCAGAAAGTCTCTTGTCATTCCCATGACTAACAGGCGGACCTGAGCGATCAGACCGTTCACGGAAGATGCTTTATCAATGATTATTCTGTTTTATAAGCGTTTCCACACGACCAATCCTAGTTTAATTACATAATACATTTTTTAACAGCGAAAACTAAAGGAACTCAATCTGGTGTCGTGCTTTTACATGACTGATCTGTGAGAACATGCCAAATGCCTCCATTTTAAATAAGATTAAAGGTGCACACAGCTTAAGTAACCGAAAATGTTTACGTCATAGGTCAGCAATTGGCGGACCAGATGTGGCCCGCAAGCATGATGCCTGTGAGGTTGTTTAGACCATAATAAACGATGATGAACTAAAAAATGTAGCTGGGTATGTGGAAAAACGAAAACAATTTTGCATTCTAAAATTGCCCACAACACAACTCATAATAAGAACAACACATAAAAACATTATTGGCCAATTTCTTCTCCCCTTGATCAGTTCCCATTATGCCCTGCCGGTAGGTGGGCGGAGCCCGGCTCACACATACTCCAGCAACACCATATAAGTATTGTAAAAATCAAAACACGACTTCTTTCAAACAGACCAGACGTCCTTACATTGAAATTAACTGTTTCGTAGTCTGATATTGCAGAATCCCCCCCCCCCCCTCTCGCTACAGATCAGGCATGTGGGCTTTGCATTAATAAAACTGGAGGATGAGGGCGTATCTGTACGTTCTTGAAAAAAAAACAACCTTTGCTTTCAACTTTTTGCTTGAGATTATTTGATCGAGCCGTTTAACAGCTAACAGCTACATGTGGAAATGCTATTACTTTTGGGTTTTTTCTTTTCGTTGTTTTTTTCCATTAATAGTGCCCCCAGTGGTCAGTCCACAAATTTCACCCACATCAGCCCAATTGAATGCGTTTGCTTTGTCATTTTAAGAGCGCCTATCATTTTCCACTTGCATTATCACCCCCACTCTCCTGTGGATGTGGCCCTCCAGATAATGATTGTAAAATATCTGGCCCACAGCCATACTTAATTGTTGACTCCTGATCTACATAGACTTTGTATCTGACACAGCATAATTAGCTGGACCAGTGCTTTTCAACCTCTTTTGAGCCACAGCACACCACCATCACTGTAGCTTAATGCGGCACATATGACATAATTTCTGAATTTTCTCAGTCTGAAACCTGTTCCTGTTTGGATGAACATAAAGCTGATATTTTGGCAGGGATTGAAGAGGGGCACACACGAAGCTCAACTGCTCTCTGTGGAGTTTTTATAGCAGCTCATGTAGATATGTTGTGGAAAATGGGAGCGATGTTGAAATAGCTGTATTTCCCGATTGGTTTCTATGAGGGTCCTTCATAGCCAATCCTAAATCAGATTTAACAAATGTGGGTGGGATTAACTCGTACAAACTGGGAGAAATAAATCTTATTCTTGTAAACTGTAATACGGAGGAATGATTCGTACATCTGCACAAAGCACTTACCATAAAAAGCTAATATTTTACCCATATTTCAAGCATATAACAACTTTTTTTGTAACAATTTTTAGTATTTTAGTGCTTTAATTACTCAGGTTAATTACTCAGACACTCAACAACGCCAAATCATTTGTAGTGACTAAATATTTTTTAATCGGTTAATAAAACTGGACAATTGATGATCTATCGTTAAAAATTACTAAGCTAGACTACGCAGATAAGTGCCCTCTAGTGGCCGAATGACTGAATAGCTAATAACAGACAGGAAAGATTCACCACAGGAGGAGTTTTGTTGTATTTTAATAGAATATGTCCGGTACCAGGGACGAGGCACCCACTGCTGCTTTCTGACTGGGACTTCTCACCCACCTCTCATTTGATAAGAAGCCGTTTCTTTTGCTAAGTTCGAGGCAGAGGTTGGAATGTAGTTCCTGTTGCAGGAAAAGGAACCCAACACCTCCTTATTAAACTGATCAGTATGCATGCTTCAGCATTCAGCACGTGTGTAGCCTTGCAGCGAGAGAGAGAGAGAGAGAGAGAGAGTCTATCCAAGGTGTTTTAAATTACAGGAAGAGAAACTGACTCACCAGCAGACAGTATATAAATTCAGCTCTGGAGTCGGTCTGCACTTTGGGGAGGAAACTTGCTGAGTCTGCTTCAGCATGGTGGAAACGTTTATAGACCGCCTTATTAATTTATCCATCTAATTGTCTCCGGGTTCTTTCTTTTTGCTTAATCTGTAATTCCAAACCAGCAGTGTGTCATCACCGTTGTAAGCGGCTCTGTCCGCTGCTCATGGCGACTGCCCGGTCTGGTGGAGAATTTGTCATGCCATCAGAGCTTTATAAGCAGATGACCTCATTCTTATACAGATGACATCACTAAATAAACCCAAATGACAGAATAATGACCTCAGCCATTGCTCTAAACCTCCGTACCCATGTGTCTGTGTGTCTGGGTGTGAATGGAGGACGTGGGCGTTCAGATGCTTTGATCTGTAATAGTGTCCGATTCAAATGCCTTTTAATTGCTCGTCTCCACAGAGGCTGCGCAGGGGAAGGCTCCATGAATGTACGTCACCATGATGATGATGGACCAGATGCTGGATCTCCCGCCGCTGCTGAACGGCGAGGTTCCCATGATGCACCACATGATTAATGGAGACGCCTCTCAGCAGGTAATGCCCCACCCATCATCGCTTTATACGTGTCCATGCCCACAAATTTTCATAAAATGCAGTGCTCACTGAACTGAATATGACAAACACACATACACGCACACACAAACTCACACACAAAAAACACACACACGCACATAAACACACACACGCACATAAACACACACGCAAAAAAACACATAAAACTAACAAATCCATAAATTAACTCAAGCATTAAAAACGCACAAGAAGGACTGGGTTTGATCCTCGTGAGGCGTGACCTACAGTTTCATGTTCCAGTGTACATGTAGGTTTCCTCTTGGTACTAGGTTTCCTCCCACAGTTCAAATACATGCACGCTAGGTGAATTTGAGACACTAAAATGTGAGAAAGAAATCAATATAAACAAACAATGTGTGAGTATCGGTGTTTTAGGGTTCAGGTGATTGATATTGAAGTGTGTTTTGCAGGTGATTCTGGTGCAGGTGAACCCCGGCGAGACCTTCACTATTCGCAGGGAGGATGGGACGCTGCAGTGCATCCAAGGTCTGTCCCAATTACTACACCTTACTGTCTAATTTGAGTGGAATGAGATTCGATCAATTTCCCTCATGTGGGATGTTATAGTATTGATGGATATAATAATAATAATCATAATAAAGATAACAATAATAATAATAATTATTATATTTTTATAATTAATTTAGATGAGTACATTTTAATAATTATAGTTTAATAATTACAGTTTGATAATTACAGTTAGATAATTACAGTTAGATAAGTACATTTAGATAGTTATAGTTTGCTAATTACAGTTAAATTATTAGTTTGCTAATTACAATTAGTTAAGTACATTTAGATAATTACAGTTGGATAATTACAGTTAAATTATTACAGTTTGATAATTACAATTAGTTAAGTACATTTAGATAAGTATATTTTTATTGTTACAGTTTGATAATTACAGTTAAATTATTAGTTTGATAATTACAATTAGTTAAGTACATTTAGATAATTACAGTTTGATAATTACAGTTAAATTATTAGTTTGATAATTACAATTAGTTAAGTACATTTAGATAATTACAGTTT
>JAOUQT010000023.1:218551-228797 GCA_025769995.1 Xyliphius kryptos
AGGGAAAAACGCTGCACAATTAGATCGCATCGGTGTCTCCAAAAATCTGCAAACTTGATAAATTTAGCAGCAAAATGACTACGTTGCCAACACTGGTTTATTTGTGAGGGTAAGTGGTGTTTGAGTCGGACATAAGAACTGATTTACGGCAGAGTTTGTAAGCTACCTGTTTCTGATCCATGTCTAAGTTTTCATACCCAAGCATGCAACAGAACTAGCTCCTCTCATAAGCTACGGGCTGCAACATTTAGTCCGGGCTGCGCCACGTGAACTGAATCTGAACAGGAAATCTGATGTGGACTGCGCGTGCACAACAACTACATTTCCAATACTGTTTTACAATCGCCATTTACAGCGGCTTCCCGGAAATGATTTTGCGTAGGTTTTGCGTATTGCGAAGTCCAAGTGGGCTGCTGTTCAGATTCAGAACGACCCCAGTTATTTTGTGACACAACGATGATAGAGCAATAAGCCTTTTATTATCCTCACATGATATATATGATATATATATATATAGTATTTTCCTAGAGGAAAGTTCCTAGAGGAACAGTATCGGATCCATAAAAAGAAAGATTTTAGGAAGTTAGAGGTGACATGAGCTCGGAGTAGAGAAAAAAAATAATTTAGTAATCATCCACCCAGACATGTCATTTTAATCTTCAGTCACTCTTATCTAAAACAACAGGAAATGAAAACAAACCACACCATGTGTGATAATGTGGTGTGTGTGTGATTATGTGTGTGTTCTTATAATGACTAACATGTTCTTTTGGTTAATAACGGGCCGATCGAACAGAAAGAACAATAATAAAGACATGAACAGAGTATGTCTTTATGTTTGTCCATCTTGAACACGCAGTTTGAAACTCGGAAGTTTACTGAGCGTCATATTGTTTTCTTTTCACTCTAGGAGCAGCGAAGCTTTCTCGGGAGTTGAGACTAATTACACTTTATGATCCTCCACAGTGTTATTACAGACATGCTGGTGGAGGGGGTAGTTGTAAAGTCTGAGGGCAAAAGGGCAATGGGATTGTGCTCCTCCCCCTAGGGTGGGGGGCTGTCTGTGCATGTGTCAGGATAAAGGTCACAGGTCAGGTTGGAGAAATTCAACAGGAATTGAACTAATAGTGATCTTAAAGAAACTCGACTGTGATGCACGTTCAGAAACGTCATGGAGGTTACAACGTTGTAATTGCTAAAGTATTGGCAACCTGTCATTGTAATATGGTGTTTAATGGTAACGTGAGCTATGACATACTGGATCTAGAGGGTCTACTTATATTACTAGATGTTTTTTTTCATGCTGTTTGTATATTTACAGGTTTCCAAGATTCTTAGAAGTGACCACAATGTTTCTATAACATCTCTATTATAAAAACGGTTGGTTCACCTGGAGTTACTGAAGATCATTTCACCAATCACAATCCTGGCAAGATGGCTATGGTACAGAACACCCATCCTTACACGGACAAGGACCAAGCTCTGCTCAGAGTACCAGTGAAGAGATTAATGCGAGACAAAAAGATAGAAGCGACACCTATAAAGAAGCGTGTGATGGCGGCACTTAATTTGTCATGCAAAAAGGCCTCCGAGATGTCATTGCCATCATCATCAAGGACGCCTGTAATAAAAACTGAATATGTTGAGAAGGACCCTGAGATTCTTGACTATCAACACACCTCAAAGAGACAGGATGGACGAGAGAGTGCTCTGGACTTGAGCCCAGCTTTGAGACACACTCTGGCCCAGTTTACTCTGAGCAGTCAGTGTTCTTTAGGAGGCCCTGCTGCTTTTTCTGGTCAGTACAGCCAGGAGAAGCTAGCTCCATCTCTCAGCCAGGCCAGCATGGCAGTCGGACCCTTACTGGTGCCCCCTGACAGTTCAACAGAGCTCGTCTTGTGCACGTTGGAGGGTGAATCCATTTCCTGTTTCTCAGTGGGGGGTGAACTGCGCCTGTGTTTGCCACAGGTGCTCAACACGGTGCTGCGAGACTTCTCCCTGCAGCAGATCAACTCTGTGTGCGATCAGCTCTATGTCTACTGCTCGCGCTGCAACGCTTCCCAACTGCATGTCCTTAAAGTACTAGGCGTTCTCCCAGCCGGTGCTCCATCCTGTGGCCTCATAACTCTGACTGATGCTCAGCGGCTTTGCAACACCCTGCTCCACCCGGGCGATGCCGTTCCAACCTTGCCACATAAAAACCACCGACTCTCTGAAGAAGAGGAGCGAGAAGCTGAGGAAGCAGTAGGGTTCTGGGTGGAGCATCAGTGCCTGGGGAAGTGCCAAGGTCTGTTTGTTCCTCGTCTCTACAGCGCTCCAGGTGCTCCGTGCATCCGGTGCTCACAGTGCCGACAGCTGTTCTGTCCCGAACGATTTGTCATGCATTCGCACCGCCAGCCTGACAAGCGGACATGTCACTGGGGCTTCGACTCTGCTAAATGGGCTTGTTACCTGCACCTGGGTCGACGGTATCACGGCATGGCTGACGAGGGGAAACTGGAGCAGCTCCTAGAGGCCATGAAACTGAAGTTCAGTGGGATTCCGTTGGACACAAAATCGTCACATCTGGTAAGAGTCATGATACGTTTATTCAGGAATTTATTCAGGAAATGTCTCTGCTCCGTATCCCATAACTACAGTGAAACAAACAGAAAAAGAAATAGAGTGCCATTAGCATTACTGTATGTGTTCTTTACATAAATAAAGTAGTTATATAATGTGAACATAGTCTGGATTATATTTCGCTTTACAGTTTATATTTCATGTTTCACTCTGGACTAGAATAATGTATAGAAATAAAATAGATGTAATGTTTCCCAGATGTATTTAGGTAAAGAGTGGGGCTCGGTATAAATCTGTCATGAATAATGACCATGTTTTATGGCAGATGCATGTTAGAGACGTGTAAAAGTACAACATGTCCCTTCTGTAAGCTGTAAATATTTTAACACTGAGGAAAACTGTGGTGTTCGGTGAGATGTGGGCTCAAAGCAGGCGTTTCCCTTTCTCTGGAGGAAGCTGCAGGACGCTGACGGACGTTTGGTCAGGGTCGCCTGGCTTTCCTCACCGAGTCTGTACAAACAGCAGGAACCACAGCAACAGGGCAGAGAAACAGGGTGGGAAGGGAGTGGGCAAGAGAGAGGGGAAAAAAGAGGAAAGAGTTGGAGACACTGACAGCGAGAGAGAGAGAGAGAGGGGTGGTCATGTGTCTCCAGCCTGCAGCTTCCCTTACTACGGCCCCTGCATTCAACTTCACTTTCAGCCAATAGAAATGCAGACCCCCGGCCCCGACCTCCTTCTCAACCAATCAGCTTTCAGAGCTCCCATTCAATACCAGACTCATTATATAACGCTTATCCAGCGACAGTTCTGGGAAAAGAAGCTTCGTCTCTAAAAAGACATGGCTGCTGTAATGAAAGTAGGAAGACCTCGGGTAACAGACAAAGCCCACATTACAGACACAACAGACCACTCATAGACGAGTCAAGTGCACTTTGCAGTTGAATATTTAAGTGTAATGAAAGATAAGAACCAGACTGTTGACATTTGGGCTCCGTTGGCTATCTGCCGGGACGCAGGAGGAGTGGCTGAGCTGGCTTATTTTTGTCTGAGACATTATTAATGCTATGAGAGATAAGAGACGCAATCTGCTCTGTTTGTATGGTAAAGTTCTATCCTGTTACACCAATGTGGAGGAAGCTATTGATAAGGAAATGTTAGTTTATAAGGATGGGATTTTCTCGTACCACCGTATAATGGTTGTGCCAAGAGCGGTGGAACTATTAGCCAACATCCTGCCAATAGTCACACCGTCGCTAGACATGTGGTTGATCAGAGAGGTTAAAATCAGATTAGTGATGTGAACTGGCAGAGTTGCTGCAGGTTGCACGGGTCAACTTGCATATGGAGTCTGTTCCTCTGGAAAAGCTGGCTCAACCTCTTATTAGCCAGGCATTCCTAATGCAGTGATCATTCAGTGTAGTTGTTTCTATAGTTACAGCTCATTCACCGTGTATTCGTGTCAGAGCAGTGTGCATAAATATTGGCACTCTAGCAATGAACCGATGATATTAAGGTGTGATAATCATTTAGATGCTAATTATTATAGCCATTGTTGAGGTCTGGATTTTGATCGTTGTTTTGTTTTAGTTGTATATTTTCTTAGCGGCTGGAGTTAGATCAGATAAAACAAACAGATACAGATCTTTCATTAGAGTCTGTCTGGGACTGCTGTGGGTTCCGGATAAACGTCTGACCCACGAGCAGGTCTGAGGTCAGAGATAAATTCCAGCCGGGGATTTTTTTCCCCCCTGCTCACTATATGACTAGACTGCTTGTGTCAGATGTTGTAAATTGTCTGGAGCCTTCATGCCGCCAGCGGCCACGTGATTTATCACACACACACACACACAGACAGAGACAGACAGAGAGCCAGACATGGGCAGGTTCATGCAGACTCGCCTCATGCATGACTTCATGTCAAACCTGTTACGGCTGTGAGATATAAAAAGTAAATAGTCCTGTTTGTCTGAGAATGATAGCGATCTGAGTATCTGTAAGATCACACACACCGATAACCCTGAGGGCTAAAGCTGGTCATTTTAATCATAGGATTTTTTATTGTTTCACCATCTCTGTGTGTATGAGTGCGAGAAAGAGAGGAAATAGAAAACGAGTGTAGAGTGGGACAATGGGGCCTCCAGGAATGCCGTCATCCGCAGAGTAAAAAATAGAGAGAGAGAGAGAGAGAGAGAGAGAGAGAAACGGAGAGTAAAAGACAGTAAAAAATGAAAAGTGAAAGATTGAGAAAGTGAGACAGAAGAGAGATGAAAATATTCAGAGATTATACGAGAGGTAGACGGGAGAGAAAATAATTCCGACTAGAAAGAGGGGTAATGAGAGAAAAACTGAGAAAAAAGTGAGATCTCCACAAAGAAAATAGGAAGAGAGAAAGATGGACCAGAATAGACAGAGAGCAAAATGAGAATGAGAGTCATGGAAGAAAAGAAAGAGACAAAAATAAGAGCAAATGAAGGAAAGGAACCAAAGTCAGAAAGAAACTGAAAATGTGAGACAGCCATATAGAGAGAGAGAGAGAGAGAGACCAAAATAGACAGACAGCAAATGCAAAAGGCTGTGGTGTAGACAGTGAGAGAGAAAGATACAGGACTGTGACAGGAAGAGACAAATGCAAGAGAAACATGGACACAGAACAAAAGTAAAAGTTTGAGTTAAAATGAGAGACAGTCAGGGGGAGATATAAAAATGTGAAAGTTAGTGAGAAAAAAAAGACAAAGTGAGAGACTAAGAAAAGGAGACAGGAATAGAGAAAACAGAGTGTGAGAGGAAGAGAGCAAGACAGGAAGAGAGTGAGACACGAGGGCCTCCTGGTACTCATTTGTCCATAAAGAAGCATTCAGAACTGTGAGTGAGTGCTAATCCACACTACACGCTGATATATGATCTGTCTCTCTCTGTCTCTCTCTCTGTCTCTCTAGGAGACGGCCCGAGTGGAGGAGGGGTTAAATCCGTGTTCTGGGAAAGAGAAAGTGTGTGAGAGCGGTTCAGAAGGAAAGGTAAAAAACACTCACTCACCTGGAATCTCTGTTATCGAACTCGATCAATGTGTTTCCCGTCACTCACAAAGCCACGCCCACACCCTTTTATGTCCGTGTTGTTGACGTAGGTGGCGATGGCGGCGTTCCCAACATACGTGTTTGACCCGTGTCTCTTCTCCAACTTGAAGGAGGATCCCAGGCACCTGGACCAAATATGGCAAAGGTGCACTAACTTTATTAACACACGCACAATCCATTCTCTCTTTCTCTCTCTCTCTCTCTCATTAATATAAACAGAGGTATATAATAGGGTGGATAGGGTTTCTATATCTGTCTCTCTGTGTATTTATTAATCTATCTGTCTGTCTATATAACATTATGTCTGTCTATAACGTTTGTCTATATATTTATTCATTTGTCTGCTTGTCTCTCTATATACTGCACCTGTCTTTCTGTCTGTCTTCCTGACTATTTATTTATTTATCTGCTTATATACTGCACCTGTCTGTCTATATGTGTCTATCTGTCTATATACTGCACCTGTCTGTCTATATGTGTCTATCTGTCTATATACTGTGTCTGTCTGTCTATATGTGTCTATTTGTCTATATACAGTATATGTCTGTCTCTATCTGTCATATTTACAGCCATATATACAGTAGTTTTATGAGGTGGGCGGAGTTTAACAGTGAGGAGGCGGGGCATAATATCTTATACATTATATATCTGTATATAAATAAAAACAAATCCTTCAGTGTAAATAAATTAATAATTTATAGTCATAGGGATCAGAGAGGAAAGGTGTGATTTGATATTAGGTGTATAGTGTGTGTGTGTTTAACACGCCCTGTTATACTTCCAGTTGGTATCTCTACATGCACGATAAGCTGAGTGACTCCGATGCGACCCTGGACTCTGCACGAGCCGCTGATAAAGACGCAAGAAAAATGTGCGAGGAAGATGAGGAAGGTAAAGCATCCGCAGGTCCTTCATCTCTGCCTCGTCTCAGAGAGAACTGTGTCAACTCCTCCTTTAAAACTCTTCTGTTGTTCGATTCCACAGGGGGCATAAAAACAAGTCGTTCAGCCAGCCAATCACGGCATGGTGATCCGGAGCCGCCGGTATGTGAGGTGTTGGAGGAGAACAAGAAAAGCATGAAGATGGAGGTGCTTCCAAAGTACAACTGTCAGCAGGAGAATCTGCAGTCCACGTTACACACGCAGCAGCAGCTGGAGAAGGTGATTCCTTATTCCTTATTATGATAACTGCGCCTCACTGGGGAATTCACACTGCTCCGTGTATTCTGTGTGCACCCCAGATGGGTTAAAAGAGAGAAAGAATTTCTCTTTGGTTATCAGTAAAGTATCAGTTGTGTGTCTCCTCCTTTCTGATATAATGCACCATGTCCTGACATTCTTGTGTGCTTTTTGCCCTTGGACAGACTGAAGAGTTGCATACGCGGCACAAGGTCTCTCCAGACGGTCTGGGGGAGGCGCAGACGGGGCTGCAGATGGAGCATGTGAAGAAGAAGCAAGTGCAGCAGGAGGAGCTGAAGAAGTTTCAGTGCAATGTGGAGCAGCAGCAGAGCTGTAGATGTAGAGAGCAGCAGGAGAACCGTTACTCTGCACAGGTACGCTAACCCCCCTCTTTTTCACCTCCCTATACTACTACATCTAACACTACCCCCACATGCCTTACATACTTTTGTCTCTCACATTAACTTCTACTACACTGAAGCTTCCCCTACACTACAGTACCCCCACATACTACGCCCCCCTACTTTTCAGCCCCGTATACTACTGCCTCTAACACTACCCCCGCATACAGTTGTCTCATACAATATTGTCTCACACTAACTACTCCTACACTGAAGCCTCCCATACACCATTGCCCCTACAGTACCCCTACTTACTATTGCCCCTACTCTTCAGCTTTCTACACTACTTCCTCTTACACTATGCCCACACACCCTACTGACTCTCATACTAACTGCTCCTACACTGAAGCCCCCCACTATAGTACAGACCCCCACACTACTGCCCCAACAGTACCCACTACACTAACAATAATTGCTCTAACAAATAACTGCCCTTATATTGAATGTTCCTCCACAATACAGTCCCCTAAACTATACCCCCTTCACTGAAGCTTGCCCTACATTACAAACCCCTACACACACCACTGCTCCCTGCCGGTTTCTTTCCTCTCATTAACGCTATATTATAATGAATCTGTCGTCGTAGTTGTTGGAGTTGCGTCAGAGACTGGACCGGGCTGAGGAGGACCGCGAGAAGCTGCAGGACGAACTAAGGCGTGAGCGAGAAGCGCGTGAGAAGTTGGAGCGGATCATCTCTGATCTCCGAGTGCAGATGAAGGATTCGGTTCCTCCGTCGTCTCTCGACAGTCCACTCTCCAACTCCTCCTCCAGTGAGGTTCTCATGTCTCCTGCGCCATAACCTCGCTTCTTCCACACCCCATCACCCTTTTGTTTAACTGCTACAGTTTATCCGCGGACGATTTCTGGAGAACTTGCTATTCGTCCACGTCGCCGCGCTTCATTACGGACAAATTAAAAGAAAAACAAACAGTTATAAATATATAATGGATATTATTCAGTGATAAACAGCATCGGCTGCTTTCTTATTTTGACTGTATGCAAATTTTCATGCATGGATATGAACCCTGCGTGCGCGTGTGTGTGTGTGTGTGTGTGTGTGTGTGTGTATATAAACTCAGATTTAAATCCTCAGCGTTTATACCGTGCGCTGACTACTGTTAAGATATACTATACTTTAGATTTTTTTTTTTTACGTTGTAATAATATGTGATATTGTTTATTAAAATAAAGTATTTATTATTGATTTATTAATAGATATTTATTGTGAGTAAAACTTTATTCAAAAATACACAATGCTCATTATTTACAGTATACTCCTGAGGTACGCTACATTTATTTTTCATTTCACTCCGGAGCTAAAAATGTTGTGCCTTTGTTTGTTTTTTTTTTGTTTTAAATTCTCTTCAAAATTCCAAATCCGCCGGAACGTTTTTATTTTTCTTCTTCTTCTTCTTTCAGTTTCTCTAATTGTGCTTTTTTTTTTTTTTTTTACTTCCTGCACTGTTAACTTTCTGCTGTATATACAGTCGGAGTGTATGATGTCGTATGTAGAGTATGCATGTGTGCTGAAATCTATCATCTATAATCTCTGGATTACGCCATGGATACGTTTCTAAACAAACAGAGAACTCTGTACAGAAATGATTTATAAATCTCTCTCTCTCTCACACACACACACACACACACACACTCGTTTGTTTTCTCTGTACAAACATCTGTTTTCTTGTGAAATTCTTTATTACTGTCACTTAATGGGACACGATAATTGATGCCCGTGTGTTATCCGTCTGAATGAACAGGGTTTATTATTATTAATAATATTATTATAATAATTATTAATATTATTAATATTAGAGTGCTGTAAAAGCACCGGAACAGAGCGTCGCGACTCTCCACAACAATCAGACGGAATGTTGGAATTTCTTGGACACTTAAACACTTACAGACTGAGCTGAAGAAGAAGATGATGATGTCATAATGGTGTTGTGATGATAGGCATTGTCTTAAAGATGGTGTTGATGTTATGATGATAATGATGGCCATGTCATAATTATGGTGGTGATGTCATGATGATGGGCATGTTATAAATGTGGTAATAATGATGGCATAATGATGATGATGGTCATGTCATAGTTATGGTGATGATGGCCATGAAATAGTTATAGTGATGAAGATGGTCATGTAATGATGATGATGGTTATGTCATAGTTATGGTGATGATGATGGCCATGAAATAGTTATAGTGATGGAGATGATCATGTCATAGTTATGGTTATATAATGGTTATATGTCATAGTTATATAATTATGATGATGATGGCCATGCCATAGTTATGTTGATGGTCATGGTGGTGATGATGGTGATGAAGATGTTTCTACCTCAGATGAAAGGTGTATCTGTGTGTATTTTTATTTTGGAATGATGATGATGATGATGACGGTGGTGACGATGATGGAGCTATGAATTTACCTCTCTGCTGTTTCTATGCTGCTTTTATGAGCAAAGTGTTCCGAGCTTTATTGTTTTTTATGACTGATGCATGTGGAATATTAAACGATAAAGAAACAAGATCTTTCCTTCGTTTCTCTTTAAAAACACACCGATGATTTGTTTTCCTCTTTATCTTTTCTGTTTCAGCAAAATTCCTATAATATCATTTACCCTCTGAGATTAAAAATAAACTATTAATAACACGTTTATGTATAAATCTGTTTTTTTACTATTATTTAAAAGCACTATATAAATAAAAATGAACTGAACTGAATATTAGTAGGGCGGCACGGTGGCGTGCTGTTCCCTCATAGCAAGAAGGGGCGACTCGGGAATTATCTGTGTGCAGTTTGCATGTTCTCCCCGCGTTTGCACGGGTTTTCTTCGGATGCTCTGGTTTTCTCCCGCATTATAAAAACATGCTTGATGGGGGGTCTCTAAATTCCCCGTTAGTTTTATTATATTATTATATTCTATTATTATGTCTACGGTTGATCCGCCCCTCGCGCCCAGAGTTGCCGGGTGGGCACCGGCTTCCCCGTGTCCCTGAAAACTAGGATTAAGTGGGTATATAAAATGA
>JAOUQT010000023.1:375552-385626 GCA_025769995.1 Xyliphius kryptos
TCCTGCAAGAAGAATGGCTTAAAATCCCTCTGACCACTGTGCAAGACTTGTATGTGTCATTCCCAAAACGAATTGACCCTGTATTGGCCGCAAAAGGAGGCTCTACACCATACTGATAAATTATCGTGGTGTACAACCAGGTGTTTCACTTTCATTGTCTAACCCCTGTATGTGTCTATTTATATACTTTGCAATGTCTTTTTTTATCTTCCTACGCTATCTGGCACCTTTGGCTACTTTAAAGGTTGTACATACCTCCTTAAAAGGTCCTTTTTTTTATTCTAGTCTTTGATCTGAATCCATTGCATTCATTGCAATTCATGTTGACCGATGTTGAAAGGTGTTCACAGTGTCATATTCCACAAAGAGCGGAGAACATTCTAAACCCAAGCAGAGGTCTTTTATTCATCCTACACAAAATCGGAGACCTTTAATTTACTTAGCTGCTTTTAAAATATCCCCTATGTATCTATTTTTATCCTTTTGTAATGACATTTTTATCTACCTACGCTGTCTGGCATAACGTGTCTGCTTTAAGGTGGTCCATACCATCTTAAAAAGTTCTTTTTTTATTTTTTCTGCATTTGTTTTTTTTTTTATCTGTGGCAATGGATTTAAAGGATGTTGCAAGATGTTTATAATGTCTGACCCTATCTGCCATAAAATATCTGCATCATTACCATGTCTGCTTTTGACGTGGCCCATACCTTCTTCTACACCGTGTTTATTTTGCACTCGTTCCGTTCATTGCAGCAGATTTCTTTTAGGATGAAGACAATAATTTTGCTCCTGGAATATGTTTTATTGCTCGACTCAAATACATAATACAAGCAAGATTATTTATAATATCGTATTTAACATTTTGTCGAGTGGAGCAGATTGTACACACAAGCAGTGTTTAAATGTTACCTCATATTCATCCTACACACACTCCGATACCCTTAATTAACTTAAATCACTTCCATATACCTATTTAAGGGCTTTCGTGATTTAGATTTACAATCTTCTTACGCTATCTGGAATAAATATCTGTATCATTGCCTTTGTCTGATTTTAAAGTGGTGCATACCTCCTTAAGAAAGTCCTTCTTTCTAAGTTTTCTGTCTCTTTTATTCATTGCAGTGTATTTGTTTTAAAACACGACAACCCCAGACCTGCAGAGACTCACTGTTGGGACTCTTGTCTTTTTTGTTCTGTCTGTTTGACATCACATTGCTGTCATTCTTTGCTTCCCTTACAATACTTTGTCTCCAGTGCCAAGATTCCTCTGCGTCATCCTACTGAAGGTCAAACATTCTGCCTGCATAGGTCAGTAAGATTTACTCCCCTTTGTAAGGCTACCAAGTATTCCAGATAGAACATACTTCTGCTTTTCTACCCTACCATTTTCTTTGAAGACTTTGGACATTTCTTATATATTTACAAGTTCTTGTAGATTCATCTGAACACACTGAGTTCCGCACAATGGACGGGGCATCTTACAAACTTTCCTCCAGCTGTCATGTTCAGGGTTGTACTCCAGAACATCACAAAGGCACACTTCCTGTCCATCTTGCCACTTTTTACCTCCAAACATCAATACGCATCCAGCTGGGGTGACTGTCACACCGTAGCAGAAGCGGTCTTGCAGAAGAGGTTTCAGTCGCGTCCAGTGATTTTGTTTAGGATCGTAATACTCAATGTCACAAAATGGTTCATACATCCCTAAAAAGGCATAGATTTTTTCTTTTATGGCTGCCATCTGATGGCCAAATCTGGCTATTGACATAGCACATCGTCTTTCCCAGATGGTATCCTCAAAAGTATTAAGAAACAACAGTTCCTTGCTACTCTCAGACTGGTTTCCATGGATGCCACCAGAGATGTAGATACCTCTGCCAATTGTGGCAGAAGCATGTCCATGGACAGAAAATGGCAAGGACACGCCACTACGCCAGCAGCCTGTACTCATGTTGTATCTCTCTACTGAGGAGAGGGTGGGATCTCCTCTCTGGCCTCGCCCTCCTATGACATAGATTACACTCTCTACCACACAGCAGGAGAATTGTGCCCTTTTTTGTAGAAGTGGCTCCATCTCCTCCCAGTGATCAAACCGAGGGTCATAGCGCCACACTTGGTCGGACACCGTCATTACTACTGTCTTCTCACTCTCCCTGTCTAACTCCACAACCTCACCTCCAATCACAAAGAGGAAGTTTGCTACCACACAGACTCCTTGGTGCTGGAGTCTTTTCACCATGTTAATAGGCAGCATTTGAAACTTCCTGCTTTCTTGATTGTAGCTCTGGATCTGGGTTTGTGGTCGGTCTGCTTCAGAACCTCCTCCAACCAGGAGTACAGTGTTGTTTGTGGCTCTCAAACTCGTATGGACACTCTGTATTAGTGGCTGGAGAGGAACCTGCATGTTGTAATGAAAAGCTTTCTGTACCAAGCTGTGAATGAATGGAGTACGTAGGGGTTGGTTAAGAGAACTCAGAAGGGTCAATTCTTCTGGAGGCACCAGGCCAAATCGAATGCGACTGAGTAAAGAGTTACTTTCCAAAGCTGATAAAGTGTTGCAGGACAACCAATCCAGAGCTAACTGTAGCAGTGCTGTCTCCTTCACCCCTGGTATGTCATCTGATCCCAAAACCTCTCGAAATGACTCAATGTTTAGCTCTAATAAGCCAGATCTGTCACCATTGGCACCAAGAAGCCCTGCCATGTGTCTTGCAATAAAATGATTGGTGGTATTAAATGCATCAAAGAGGCTGTAACGGGCGGCCACATTGGCAAAAAAGCAGCAATCTTCCAGCGTGAGGTTGTTTAAGATGTACTTGTTGCAGAGCTCCAAAGCATGGGTAACCTGCAGGTAGCAGGAAGCTTCCAGTGTGTCCTCCAGTGTGGAGGGAGATAGTGAGATCCATGAGGAGTAGATAAAATCCAGGACAAATTCCAGGCCAGTTGAGGACACAGAAGGAAGACTGATAGTCTGAGCCTTGGATTCCAAAGTATACTCCTGGAATAATGACCAAAAGTAGTCACTGGAGCAGGCCAACAAGGAGCGGTGAGCTGGAAACAACTTGCCTTCTGCTTCCAGAATGATGTCACACATTCTACCATCTTGCCGCAAGCTCTGGTATCGAGAGAGAAGCCCTTCACCGTGAGACTTGCTGATCATAAGAAAGTAACTCATTGCTAACAGAAAAGTTAAAGCAAACTGAAGGCAGGAAGAGAAATTTGTTGTCCCCTTGACTGGTGCCAGATGAATGAAGCAAGGGTCACTCTTTAAAAGGGCAGATGGCAGTAAGATGGCGTAGCCCATCGCTTCTGTGGATAAATATGCCAAAGGGATGGACCACTTTTTCAGCCAGTGGACAGCCCACAAACACTTTGGCATTACAAGTCTGGCAGGGACAGACAAGCATCCTGAGATCCTCCCCCCTGTTTTCCTGGGAAGAGGAATGCTGGTTGTCCTGGTACAAACACTAGGAGGGGTAACAACAAGCCATGTTGGGTGACATGGGAAATAAACAGAAACAATCAACATAGCTTCTTTATTACAGTGCCCTTTTTCTGAACTCCTTCTGGGAGTATTAAGGGTGAGCGTAGTTTGTTTGTTGTTATTACCCCAGATAAATTCCCCCACATTTCTGTCTAGTGCTCAAACCTCATTCCGCATCGTCTCAGTGACAAGAATAGAAACACGTGGCAGATCAGGGACGACTGAAGACTGAAGAGGAGAGATATAACGAGTGAGAGTAGAGTGATAGAGATGTAAAGGTAACCAGAGAATAAGAAGAAAGTTAAACCTGTCTGAAATGAAAGAGGTGTGTGGTTACAGGATGGTCATGTTTGAGGCACGCCATTATGATGTTATGTGTGTAGTTATATCCCAAAGCCCTTACTCTGACCTTACGGTTTTATTCCCTCATCATCTCTAAATAGTACTTGGCATTGACACAGGGGATACAAAGTGACAGGGGTGTTGAGGGATAAGGAATAAAGGGCTACTGGTGACATTCTCACTCAGTGTGGATTATTTTTTTTCTGCATCTTTCAGCTTGACCTGCCACCAGGTGTCGCCACAGCGAGTCGCTCACATTGCGACCTGGCATATGTTTTACTTCTTGGTATTATATAGCAGGAGAGTCAGGGTCAGATGATATGGTCAAGTGGTCTTACATTTATAATCACCATCATCTTCTGCCATAAATGTACTTTGAATTTCATGTGTAAGTCTTTTTGGGCTGAGAACCGGACAATTTATCATCTCCACTTCATATATGCAATCACCAACACAATGATTCACTAATACACTGATTCACTAATACACTGATTCAGTGATTCATTAATACACTGATTCACTATATTGATCCAGTTATACACTGATTTGCTAATACACTGATTCACAGACTCACCAATAGCCTGATTCACTAATATACTAATTCATTAATACAGTAATTCATTAATACACTGATTTATTAAAACAGTGATTCACTAATACACTGATTAACTGATTCACTACACTGTACTGATTCACTGATGCAATAATATACTGATTAACTAATTGACTCATTTGCAGTACTGATTCACTGATTCAATAATATACTGATTCACTAATTTATTCATTTGTGATACTGATTCACTGATGCAATAATATACTGATTCACTAAATTACTCATTTGTGGTACTGATTCACTGACTCAATAATATACTAGTTCACTAATTTACTCATTTGTGGTACTGATTCACTGATACAATAATATACCGATTCACTAATTTACTAATTTGTGGTACTCATTCACTGATTCAATAATATACCGATTCTTTAATTTACTCATTTGTGGTACTGATTCACTGATTCAATAATATACTGATTTAATAATTTACTCATCTGCAGTAATGATTCACTGACTCAATAATATACTGATTCACTAATTTATTCATTTGTGGTACTGATTCACTGATTCAATAATATACTGATTCACTAATTTATTCATTTGTGGTACTGATTCACTGACTCAGTAATATAATGATTCACTAATTTATTCATTTGCAGTACTGATTTACTGAATCAATAATATACTGATTTACTAGTTTACTCATTTGTGGTACTGATTCACTGACTCAATAATATACTGATTCACTAATTTACTAATTTGTGGTACTGATTCACTGATTCAGTAATATACTGATTTACTAATTTACTCATTTTGGTACTGATTCACTGATTCAATAATATAATGCTTCACTAATTTACTCATTCAGGGTATTGATTCACTGATTCAATAATATACTATACTGTTCATATCCTGCCTCCTATGTTCCTATTAGACAAAATGAATTTATCCTTAGACAAACAAATTTTAAACCAATTTAAAACCTAAAATGGCATTAGACTCTGAGTGTTACAAAGCACTGACTCCTTCCATGAATCAATAATATAGAATCAGTGTTAAACTAGAGTTACTACATGAACAGTATTGCGTATTAGAATTGTCCGTTAAGCTGTTATTCTAAAAAAAGTGAATAGACGCCCTTTACCTTCTGACCAATCACAATCCAGAGTTACAGTGATGTCACTTCACACTTTAAATAAACCTTGAATCATTATGCATAGATATACGGACTTTCAGAACCATTTAGAAGACAGGAAATAACGTTATTCGGCATGAGATTTCATTTTATTTTATGTCAACCAAGTTGTCATTACACTTCACACACAATACGGCCATTTTTTCAGCCCTTCAACATGCTTCAACATCAATAAGGACACTTTGACTAATGTGCTGCACAAACATTCACATATAAGAGATAATGAAACAGTAATGGAAAGAAGGACGTGTCGGAAAGTAAAGACAAGATGTGATTTCTTCACCACCCTCCTACACTGTGACTCGGATAAATCCTGTTTTCATTGCATGTCAGCCTACACGCTTGCAAAACTACGCCAAAATTCAACAAAAAATAACTGAATAGGGCGTAAAAGAAAAGACCATGGGGAGTCAAAACACGTTTTTAATGCTTTAAATTATGTTCAGAATTAACATTTTCCACCATTAGCACAAACACTCTATAAAAGGAGTTTAAATATGAGACTCCCCACACGTGAGCACAGAAACCCACAGAGCTATTAGCTTTATACCAAGAGCTATACAGTAAAAGACAACAGACGTGTAACTGTAATGATTACCATGATGTATGGTTTTCATCTGGTTCGAGTTGCATGTTATATTACCTACGTAGCAAAGTTATCTTGTCCGAGGGCTATGTTGTTGGAATTGTATCACATCTGGCATTGATTGTGGCTTTAGCATTGATTTGTCTCACGTTGCTTTGTGGCTTGTAGTCAATTTGGAATCATTATTACACGTCCTACGTTGTCATATCTGGGTCAAGACATCGTCAGTTTCGTCAGGTTCAAGATTAATCGTTTCGTTCCTACATGGTCAAGAAGCATCAACATGTAAGAGTGATATTGCTGCATCTTCTATTTCTGATTGTAAACAGATTGTGGGCAGATTAGGGATGCATCCAAATTGCTTGTGGGTTTTTGGACCTTGTGGATTCTGCCTAATTTGTTAGTCAATCCAGTGTTGATATGAGCCATCAAGACTTTTATATCAGCGTCAAGACATTGCTGCAATTTGGTACCGTATAATTAACAGTGATAGGAGGAGTGGGTTGGTAATAATATATCTAATAGTGTACTGTAATATGCGTATGTTGTCAACATTCTTTGAGGTTTTCTGCTTATTCTGCTTATATCCAAGGTCTTGGCTTTCGTATGCCATCATTATTTGTGGTACCTGGGTGGGCGGGGTTAGGTAATATAAGGCAGTGCTGCTATAACATGCTTTAGTACCTACATAGCTAAATGATCTGGTTTCGAAGCAACATCAACTTTGATGGTATAAAGCCTTTGTGTCCTTGTAGTCATTTGTGATATCGGGGCGAGATATAACTACAATATTGCATCATGTAATATTAATAATAATTGATACTTTATTGATCCCTGTAGGGAAATTCTTTCTCTTTACTTAGAACACCCGGAGCAGTGTGCTGCCATCCTATGGAGGACTGCACACAGGAGCAGTTGTGGGTTTGGGTGCTTTTCTCAACAGCACTTCATCCGTGACCTTCCTGAAATGGGGATCAAACCGGAAATCGTTTGGTCCCCAGCTCTCGACCCTATCTATTAGGCCACAGCTGTAAAAGTAAACATAAATTTGCTTTATTACCTATGTAATCAAGCAGCATCATCTAATCAGAGGGTGAGGTGTTGGAATGATATTGCTGCATCTTCTATTTCTGATGGTAAACAATATGTGGGTGTGTTGGGAATGGAATGCATCCAAATTGCTTGCAGTTTCTCTGGCAATGGAACAGCCTTGTAGCTTCTGCTTTATCTTATAGTCATCTCAGAGTTGGTATGAGCCATCATTGTTTTTCTGTATCTGGTTAAAGACATAGCTTTGATTCAGTGCTATAAAAAAAGTACTCTAGTGTATATGGTCATGACCTTCCTGCTACAAGATCTTCTGCACATCTTTAGGCTATGATTTTTTGTGGTGCCTGTATTTGCTAGGATTTGGTACAGTTATGCAGTTCTAATTTAACCAGAAGAACCAGTCCGCAGTATCCGGGCTGAGATCTGGGCTGAGAGATGCTGTAAGTCACGCTAACCTACATGGTAATGATTGCTATGAAAACACCATTATTCTTTGCAAAATGTTGATTTATGTTATTCATCAGGTCCGAGTTGCACGCATTATTACCTACTTAGTCAAATTATCCGTCACATGGAATGGGATCAGAAGGATGCTGGTGTATCTCTTATGGTAAACGTCACATGGATCGATTGAAAATGCATCCAAAATGATTGAAATTTCTCTGGCTATATGTAGTCAGCTGTGGGGCATCTGTGGCCTAATGGATAGGTTAGAGAGCTGGGGACCCAAAGACTGCCGGTACGATCCCTACTCTGGGATTGAGCAAGGCACCCAACCCTAAATGCTCCATGTACACCTTAATAGGGAGAAGCACACTGCACCAGGTGCTCCAAGTGACCCGGATGGGTTAAATGCAGAGAAAGAATTTCCCTGTGGGGATCAATAAAGTATCAATTATTATTATTATTATTATTATTATTATTATTATTATTATCAGTCAACATTTCATGATCTCTCTGCTAGTATTTCTTCTGGCATATCTTGGGCTGTCATTCTTTTAGGCAGTATTAATTCAAGATGGAGAACCAATCTGAACCATTCTTAAAGAAGGGACTGGTCATGGTAATGCTATGCTATGCATGCCTTGAATAACCTCTGACAGACCTTCTTGCGCTATGTTCTTTCCTGCAAGAGGCGTCTGAGGTTCGATACCGAAGTCTGTATGATATTAGAGATGCCCCCTGGTATGGATTAGGGACTATCATGGTGGCAATGAGGCTCTGAATGGCAAAAATAGCCAGAGCCATTTCTAAAAGGAATCTAGACACATGCAATAGAGATAAATGTGGTCTGGGGAGGGGGGGGACTTATGTGGCGGCAGTATGTTTGTGAGCCAGAGTACACTTTGCTATGTGGGTCGTCGGTATGAAAACCATTGTTGAGTTTATTGAATTATGGGCGTATCATTTTCAATAGCTGGAATTATTGAAATTGGTGGAGAGTCAGTAATTGAGTAGGTAGAGCTGGTAGAGCTGTCTGTCTCCTTCCGTAACACGGGAAGATCAGGGTAACCTGTTGGAAAAAAGGTGAATTAATGAATTAAGTAGCTTACATACATGTAGAGGTAGAGTGTTTGTGTTTTGGAGAGCACAAGGGAGTTGAGCTGGGGCATTTGCACCACAGACGGACTCTCGACCCCCCAAGGAACGCAAATCTGTTACTGTTATTAATAGACTCTGATTCACACTCACACCCTTTAACACACAATCTAACTAAAAAACTTTTATAATTACTGACACCTTGTGGCTGGAAAAAAAAACACAACGGTGTGTGTTTGGTAGTATTATAAATTGTGTCCTATTATAAATTGTGCTAGTCTGCTAGTCTGCTTGTCTGTCTATCTATCTATCTATCTATCTATCTATCTATCTGTCTGTCTGTCTATTTATCTATCTGTCTGTCTGTCTGTCTCTCTCTCTGTCTATTTATCTATCTATTTGTCTGTCTGTCTGTCTGGCTTTCTATCGAGCGTTATACAGACAGACAGACAGACAGATAGATAGATAGACAAGCAGACTAGCATACAAATACACAGAAAGGTAGACAGATAGTCAGATGGCCAGATGGACAGATGGACAGGCAGATGTGGATATTCTACAATTTGTCATTTAGATCCGAATAAACTAAAGTTGCTAAAGACGGCTATAGAAGCTAACATCAATGCTATTTTATCTACGCTTGTATGTATATTCCTTTGTTATAATGAGATATAATGAGTTATAAAAAGTTATAGTGAGATATAAAGAGTTATAATTAGATATAATGAGCTATAATTAAATATGATGGGTTATAATGAGATATCATGAGATATGATGAGTTATAATGAGATATATTGAGATATAAAGAGTTATACAAAGTTATAGTGAGATATATAGAGTTATAAATGTATAGTATTATATAATGAGATATAATGAGTTATAAGGAGTTATAATGAGATATAATGAGTTATAAGGAGTTATAATGAGATATAATGAGATATAATGAGTTATAATAAGATATAATGAGTTATAAGGAGTTATAATGAGATATAGTGAGATATACTGAGTTATAAATGTATAGTATGATATAATGAGTTATAATGATATATACTGAATTATAAAAAGTTATAGTGAGATTTATAGAGTTATAAATTTATAGTATGATATAATGAGATATAATGAGATATAATAGGATATAATGAGATATACTGAGATATAAATGTAAAGTATGATATAATACGATATAATGAGATATACTGAGATATAAATGTAAAGTATGATATAATGAGTTATAATGAGATATAATGAGATATAAATGTAAAGTATGATATAATACGATATAATGAGATATACTGAGATATAAATGTAAAGTATGATATAAT
>JAOUQT010000023.1:482817-515337 GCA_025769995.1 Xyliphius kryptos
ATACTGAAGCAAATGTATCGAGTTTGTAAAGAATATTTACCACAAAATTTGATGACGGTGTTTAATTTTTTTTATTCATTTTATTATTTTTTCATTATCATTTTTTGCATGTGATGACCAAGCTCAAGCTGTCAAGGGCCAGCTGTGGGGTGCACGGTTAAATGCTCGCTGTAGATTGCTAAAATAAACAATTAGGGCCTTAAGCTGCTCCTTGGTGGTTGGATATATTACATAAACCTCCATAGGGTTTTGAAGAGTTTCCAAATTTTGTGTGGCCGCCTTTGTCGTTGCCCGACCTCAAATGTTTTTCTCCTCCCATGTACTAATATGCCACAAACGGTAAGGTGATCTCAGCAACCACTTCATTTTATCAGAGTATATCCATACTTGTGGCCCACCCTGTAGATATTTATAAAGTGGGTAGTTCCGGCCTTTAAATCTAATTGGCTTAGCTGCTGTCTAACTGGGACATTATTATCCTACACCTCTGACCGCTTCGTATTCATGTAAATTTACGATATAAAATATGTTGTTCTCCAGAAATTTTCCATAAACTGCGTTATGTGATTTAGCCACTAGATGGCAGTATTTTATTGTTAAAGAAACCGGAAATCTTTTGCTTGTCAGGGTTTATTAAAAAAAAAAAAAAAAAACTGGATTATGTCTCGGAAGGCGAGTTTATTAGCAATTTGTCAGTCAACGCATTTATGAATCAAACCTTTTTTTTTTTTTTTTTTTTTAATTATAGTGTGTTGGTAACAATTTTAGAAAAGCAATAAGGCACTATGTTGTGCGTTATTGTAAATAAACCACGGGAATAGGTGTAACAGTACTCCGCTTGTTAATGGCGTTGTGTCATTGTGTGATTGTAGAAAAACATAGACCTGTCCAAAGATGATCTTTTGGGAGACATTCTTACAGATCTACACTCTGAGGTGAGTGATGTTGTTCACTGTTGGTTTGTTATTGTCCGCTATTGTGTAACTGGAATTTCTGATTTTTTTATTTTTATTTTTTTGGTATCCAACAGAAACCTCTGCTACTTACCCCGCCCCCTGTAATAACTCTGAAGAAAAAGAAATCTCTTGGATCTCCCATGAACCCTTTTTCTGTCAAGCCACAAACCCCGAAGGTAATCTGATTACTTGTTTTGTTTCACTTGCATCCTACAGAAGGCATGAGACCAGTAATTAATGGTTACATAACAGATACTTTTCCTGCCAGTATCCCAGCTTCTAAAACTGATGTAAAACTTGGCAGCCCCACTTGTGTTTAACCAGACCAAGTGAGCTCAACTCGCTCCATTGGCTCCTTGTGGCTGCTCACATTTAGTATAAGGTGCACTGACTCTGGCCCACAGGGCAGTTTTTAGATCTTCCCCTTTTTACTTTCCAAACTGCACTATGACTTGCTCACTGCACTTTAGTGATAAATACTGTCTGTAATACTGAGTTACTAAGCATTTTCTTTTTTAATTCTGAAAACACACCTGTTCCACAAGCACTTGCTATGAAAAGACAGATTGGATAATAATCAGGTTTGATGATACTACGGTGTAGCCTGGTTTTCGCAAACTACTGATTTGTGTTCTCTCATTTGTACGTCACTTTGTATAAAAGCATCTGCTAAATAAGCAGCAAAACAAAAAACACAAGATCCCTCTGAATATTTGAAAAAGACTAATACTCACTCACAAACAGACAAACAGACGGGGGTCACCAACCTTTTTGACACTGAGAGCTACTACTTGGGAACCGGTTATTGCAAAGGCTACCAGTATGATACACACTTTTAAAATACCAAATGTGGTCAATACACCTGTAATAATACATTCCCTGACAAAAGTCTGGTTGCATAAGGCAATAGTAACTTAAAATGGTATCGAACTTTATTTGTAATCGGTCAATTGTTACAGTATATGGTTCACTTTATTGTCAAGGGCTCTCACATTAATAACTGGGTACAAAATTAAATTGTTAAAAAGTGCCCCGATGTCCTCAGCTTGGTAAGGTTCATAAAGCAGGTTTTTGCAAAGACAAAAGTCATGTCTTTAAATGATTCCAACAATCACATTCCCGAGTGTGTATCAAAAGAACTCCTGCACACCAGACTTTCATGTGAAGTGCAACGTGACCTCTGACAACATGCCGAAGATTTAACCACCAACCAAAGTGGTGATTAAAGTCCTTAAAGAGGTGGCAGACATATTTAATGTGTCCAAACATAAATGGGAGGAAATAAAGAGATTCCAAGGAACTGGAACGGGTCAGGAAGAGCTTTTAAGACAACTGTTCAAGAGCAGCGTTTGTTGTTCGACAGTCCAGGGACGGCTCTTTTTCAACTGCAGTGGAGCTACATGAGATCTAGTCACCAGAAAACGCTGTGTCTATGAGAACAGATTGTCGATTTCTTTCATGCAGTGGTCTCCACAGCCGAAAAAGTGCTCATAAACCAGCATTGAACAGAAGAAAACCAAAAGTGCATCCCAATCGCCACAAATGCTGCAGAAGACAATGCTTAGACCCTAAATTCACGCAGAAAACAGTCTTGATGGAGGAAAAATCCTGGTTTGGGGTTACATTCAGAATAGGGGTGTCTAAGAGCTGTGTAGATTGGATGGGAACATCAACAGCGTAAAGTATCGATACATTCTTGCTGCCCGTTATTGTCCAAACGACAAGAGAGGACAAATTCTACAGCAGGATACTTCAGCCTCAATGTCAAAGTTCCTGAAAGCAAGGAAGATCAAGCTGCTCCAGGATTGGCCGGCCCAGTCACCGAACATGGAGGCTTATTAAGGATGTCTGGGGTAAGATGTAGGAGGAGGCTTGAAAGATGAAACCCAATAAATCTTAAATTCTAGGAGCCCTGCAAGACTGCTTTCTTTGCCATTCCAGATGACTTCATCAATAAGTTGTTTGAGTCATTGCCAAGACGTATGGGTGCAGTCCTCCAAGCTCATGGAAGTAATACACGATATTAATTACCATGATTTTATGTTGTAATGTTATTGCAGCATGTTGGTGTATTTAAAGTAAAGTATGTGTCTTGATTTCAACATTGCTTTTGTACACGACAAGACTTTTGTCCAAGAAAAATCTGATTATTCTGTCCTAAATACATCATAAAAATTAATAAATTATATAAAACTTTCTTTTGGCATGATAAGCATAATCCAGAGGGCTTGCCTTGCATTTTTTATTTTAATTGATTAACTTCAAGTTATTTGTTCTTCCTACTTGAAAAGGTGACAAGACTTTTGTCCGGCACCATATGTCATAATTAATAATTAATTATAGCACCTTTAATGTTTTGTGCTGCTTAGCTATGAAGGCGGTGCTGTTTATGATTTATAAGGTGGGAATCACTTTTACACGTTTTGCACAATGATGCAGTGGTAATGCATCACGTTTGAGATCTCTGTCACCACTACAGTGTGTGATGAATCCTGTATGTCAACCGATCGTAGCAGGAACCAGGTTGGTTGTCACTGATGGCAGCTTTTCTCCTCCAAAAATTCCTTCTAAATGTTAACTCTTCTCAAGGTGTCTTAATGGGCAGCTGTTTCAGAAGTTCTTGTTTAATGGAGAAATCAAATACCGCCAGTACTGGCTTTTGTCGGTTTCATGGGAGGTTTTTTTTTTTTTCCGTTTGGAAAAAAAATACTGCTTTTTGCACAAACCTGCCTTTAACTTGCATGTTTCTTCCACTAGTAGAGCACTGCAAAATTGGAAATTAACAGTAGGATAAATCTAGGCTTTGAAACCAGATAAAAATTCTGATCAGGTTTCATTATACTACAGTGTAGCTGGTTCCTCCTTAACTATTAATTTGTAAATTGCTTTGAATAAAGCAGTTTTTAAAATGTAAATCTTTTAAACTGTTTTCATCCCCAATCACAGGAAGCTGCTCCAGTGTCAAAACCCAAACTTGCTGTGATCCGACCCCCTCCGACTGATCCTACTCCACAGCTGACCTCTAAACTGCCCACTAATGAGCCAAAGAAGCCCAAGGTGGAGGCTCGAGAGGAAGGTATATGCTTTATATTTTGCCACTTTTAACAAGGCACTGACTGAACAAATCGAGACATTAAGTCAGGGAGCAACATGCCCTATTGGATGTAAAATCAGACACTGAAATTTTGTTGTTTTGGTTTAATATTTAATGTTTCTCACCAAGGTGTTAATTCCGACCTTCACATTACTGATGGCTAGAGAGATTATTTAATAATTTAGCAGTAAAAAACGGTATGCCAACTGATTAGGCACTATCATGACCACCGGTGAAATTGATGTTAGAGTGCAGTGAGTGAGCAGAAATATACTTTTGGAAAGTTTGTGTGAAAAAAGCCAGTTTCAGGGTCTCGTAGTGGATGAACATTAACTTACTTGATTATTGTTTGTTGAACATCACCTGTGTCAGTGTTGTGGGTCAGCTGTAGAGATGAGATAATATATGCCTTCATTAGTCCCACAATGGGGAAATTCACATTTTCAACAGAAAAGTGGCAGTAATTGGAAAAGTTATACACTCTCACTATATGGGTCGTTGACAAAACAGGCTTTTAAAAATGCATTTAAAAAAATATTGTTTAAAAGTTGAGGTTAGGAGAATATATTTTAACAAATCATATGTAACCAGCTTTTACCTGTTTTTTCCACTGTATTTTTTTTAATTTACCACACAAAAAATGTCAGGTGGTGCAACCGAAGGTTTATTACTTAAAAAAATCCACTACCGCACAAAAGTTTAGGATCACTTGCAAGTTTCCCTCTTTTTGAAAGAAACACACAGTCATGCAATATGCAAACAGAATTATCAATTTCACAATTAATTTAAGTGTATCAGATGATTTTTACAGAATAAAAAAAGGAGAAAAATCTATACCTCACACTGGCCAATAAAAAGAAAAGAATGCAATTGGCCAGTGTGAGGTATGGATTTTTCTTGGCAAGTCTGTCATAAAGTCCAGCAAAGTCTTGGCAATATCTCACATTGAGTAGCCTTCCTTCCTTAACACAACAATGGACTGGCTGGTCTTTAAAGAAAGTTGTTTCTGAAAAAAAAAAAAAACATTTCTGATTTGCACAGAATAGTGTTAGCCAGGTGGGAGGAGTCTAGTCAGTAGCTGCTGATGCCAATTTTCAAGCAGGCTTCCAAATGATCATCAGTGAGGGTTTACCGATTGTGAACCGATATCTGAACTTTTTTTTTTTTCATGTCAAATGCTGTCAAAAATGTGGCACATTTTCTTCTGTTTGTATAAAATCTGCCACATTGTCTTTAATTTATTGTACATTAATTAACGTGCAAAAAATATAAATAAAATAAAAAACTATACATTTATAATATAATAATTTAATGTAAACAAAGATATAACTTACAAGCAATATTTTTCAAGAAGTAACAACTTCAGACAATAACGGAAAGCATGCACATAAATTTCCAAATCTATCCTGAAGACTCTGAACCCTGACCTAAATAAGTCATGTGACAAAATTTACCAATAAAAACTCACTGCCAGTTTCATTGCAAAAATGCTGGATAAAAACAAATCACCAGCAGGGGGAAGTAAAGTTTCATGAACAGGTGGAAGTCTCTACAGAACATTGACATGTACAGTGTTTCAGGCGATCAACCAACAAGCACTGTGTGATTGACATATTGGTCACGCCTTAAGTAGAGGATCAACCGTGATGCAGTATCTTGTAACATTTAAGGTTAAGGGCCTTGACCTACATTGATAACTTGATTGAATTAAGTTTTAAACCCCCAACTTTCAGGCCATGTGCTTGATTTTCTTCATTTGTGGCAATGGGATTTAATGATTAAGGCGTTTTGTCCCAATACATTTATCCATATAGTGTGTATAGGTAAATTTTCAGCACTGAGTGGGAGAACAGCAACCAATATGTGTCCTATGCAATACACAAATAACTTTTGAGCATATATGAACAAAATGCACAAAATATAACATGGAATGACACCGATTTGCTATACCTGTCTCAGTGGTGGATACCTTTAAAGAAACCAAAGCAAAGACTAAAATTTTTAAAAAGCACAAAACTGATAACTCACATTCCAAATGAACTGCCATTAATCAAGGAAAATAAAGAACCTATAGTACAAATACCAGTATTTCTTAATTTATGTGAATAGTTTATGAAAACAAAATGCATGTCCTGCCATGAAAATGTCCAATGTGTAATGATGGTGGTAAAGAACCAATTAACCAACCTATCAGCACTGGGTTTAATAGATAAACCAGATGTGAGTGGTTTTAAAATACCAAACAAATGAATAAATGTCTTACAGCAGGCATGATTGGCCCAGCCCGCCACTTCTGTCTCATAATGTTATTTATGACTCTTCAGAATAAACAAATCATAGAGCATTATAATTCCGCCTTTTACCACATGATGGCAGCACCTTTCTAATACTATCTGGCTGCCTTTCAAGAATTAAGGACAGTCTGTGATCTGGGGCACAAGAGCGGCTTTTAGTATTTATCATTGGCCTGTGCACATAAAGCACGAATGCAATGCAAAAAAGCTATGTAAGAAATAAACTCAAATCAAGAAAAAAGGTACATGAATCAAGTAGTTATCTGCCAATAGTTAGTAAATGTATCTTAATAAGATTTCTCAAAGTTGGCAACAACATGACTGTGACAGACGAGCTGCTTGTCCTTAAATTTCAGTTTTTAAATTTGAAGTTGTTCTGTCCATTTTGTTGAATGTTATCTGACTTTCCAGGTATAAAAGAATTGTGTTTAGAGTTGTTCACGCCTCAGTGGCTTAAATGCGGTTACATTGCCACTAGAAAAATAAAGGTAATTGTGACTATTATTGAAAATTGTTTTATAACATTGTGAATTTTTGTGTATATAAGTTTTTTTGGGGTAAAAAAATATTGGAAGGAACTATTGGAACTAACTTTCACATTATTGAATTTGGCCCTCTTCGCAAAAAGTTTGAGCACCCCTGTCTTACAGTCCAGAAAGGTCTTCATAGTATGAGCATGTTCTTAGTCCATGTGTTATAGGCTTTTTACTTGTATGTTCATTCAGATAATGAAATAAAAGTACAGTGCACATAAAGCCTAATGACATTTTCTTCAGCTTGTCACTGCTGTTTTCTTTTTTAATTCCAGTCACTGAGTCATTGGATTTTGATGAAATGGACTTTGATGAGCCGATGGAACTGGGCTCTGAGCAGCAGCAACAAGATATAGAGCTCAAACAGGAGCTAGAGCTTGAGACTAAGCCCAGCGTTAAAGTCGAACCAAAACCCGAACCTAAGGATGATGTGTTAATGTAAGTTGGAATGTGTTTTTTTTAAACTCACTGTTGTCCTTATGGTATCAGACATTCAGCATCTGATCTCTGTCTTAGATCTGAAATGCTGGGAGGTTCCTGCTGGGCCAAGATGGAAGGGGAGGATGTAGAAGAAGCCCCTCTGGAGATACAGGTGGACTCCAGTCAGCTTCCACTGGTGGAGGCAGCTGATGGAGAGATGGTGTTCCGATTTTACTGGCTAGATGCTTTTGAGGATCACTTCAGTCAACCTGGTGCAAATGATTTACCTCATATTGTTTATTAATATTTCATATGGGTTGGGTTATGAGAAATACATTTAATTATTTGCTGTGGTTTGCAGGTGTGGTGTATCTTTTTGGAAAGGTGTGGATTGAGTCAGCCGACGCCCACGTCAGCTGCTGTGTAGCTGTGAAAAACATTGAGAGGACGATGTACTTTTTGCCACGTGAGCATGTGAGTTGATCGGGTCGAAGAGTACATCATAATGTGGATCTGTAATTTGTAAGTCGCTTTGTATAAAAGTGTCTGCTAAATGACCAAATGTAAATATAATGGAATCAAAAGTTAGCCTCTGCCTCTAGCTGCTTCGGAATATCTGACTATATGTCTTTATTTCTCCATGCCACAGTATTACAGTCAGACACAGATAGTATTAGTGGTGTTGCCATGATGTACTAAAGGGAGGAATTACATTTAAAAAGTTTTGTTTCATTTATTCTGACAGTTAGTGAGTCATAACACATTATAAGACTAAAGTTTGTTTGGGATCTGACAGTGGGCTGTGATTTGCATGGACATGCGAGCCCTAAAATGACATCATCATCAAAAAATATAACTATTTCAAATGGGATTACACAATGTTTTGGCAATTTTCATGCCCACAGTCTTCCTCATGCCTACTTTATTGTCAATTCCTTCACATGTTCTGGACATACATAGTAAGTAATCAAAATTACGTTCACATTTTTTGAAAATAAAAATATATATGTAAAAAGACAAATACACAAAATAATAATAATAATAATAATAATAATAATTATTATTATTATTATTATATAAAATATCTAGCATATGTAAGTTATTAAATAATAATTTATAATAGTAAATAATTAGTAACAGAAGTAAGTTATTAAATAATAATTTATAATAGTAAATAATTAGTAACAGAAGTAATAATAGTAAATAGTGTTTTTACAGTGACCGATTTCTACAAAAAAAAAATAAAGGTACTTTTGTGCAAAGATTCAAAGAATCACAATAGCAGCAAATGTCGGGGGGAAAAGAAAAAAAAGACTTGAAATTGTGCAAAAAGGCATAATTGTGCTAGATAGATAGGTAGGTGGGTAGGTAGGTAGGTGCTATGAAAATATAACTAATTATAAAAACCTCGAACATATAAAGAAAATCATTAAATAAATAAAATTAAAGACAACTGGTAATTTATTATCCTAAACTGAACGTGAAGAAAAAATTGAATGAAAAATCAAAAACAAAACAAAGCCAATGTAACACTTTGGATGTGACCCTCCACATGTTGTGATATCATCTGTGTTTTCTGTGAAACAGAAAATAAATCTGGTCACTGGTGAGGAAACGGATGATCCTGTCGGAATGATGGATGTTTACCAGGAGTTTAACAGCCTTTCTGAAAAATTCAAAATCATGAAATTTAAATCAAAGGTGAGTGCATTATCAGTTTCCTGAACTTCTACCCATTTGTCAGTTTCTTTATTTAAAGTAGATTTAAACTTCAGCACTCTGACTCTGTTTTTATGTTTTACCTGGATATACGTTTAAAGCCATCTGTGCTTTATTTCAACAGAAAGTGGAGAAGAGCTATGCATTTGAGATCCCTGATGTACCAACACAATGCGAGTACTTGGAGGTTCGATACTCTGTGAGTAAATTTAAACTGCCATCTAATCAACTGTCCTTATTGACTGATAAGATTAAGATCTGTTAAGATTTTACAGCGTTTTAATGGCACCTTAAATACCATTCAGTACAGTATATTATAAATCAGTGGCAGGTTGTGTATTTCACTCTTGGACCTCCAGTAATGCTCGGTTTAAATCAATCCACCCGTCAATATCTATTTTAAGGCTATAAAACCATCTTATTAAGCCGAAATGCAGTGTAAAGAGCCGTTGCGTCACGGATAACCCGTGTAGCCATGCACAAAAAATCACCAATGATTACTTCAGAAAGATTGCAATATTAGTTAGGAGAATAATACTTAATATAAATCTTGATTAAATTCCTGATTATTTGTACACAAAATCTATCCTCCCTTTTTTTCCTCAAAAAAAGATCAATTGGTTGCATTAACAAGTCCTTTTATACGTCGTAACGCTTTACTGATAAAGGGCCTTGGTTTTGCAACACGTATTTTATGCTACCAGGCCACAGAACTGATAGTGAAGGCTTTAGGCAGATTATTTGATCCTGGCAACAAATGATGCTGAAATGTGATTGGTTAAATATTTTAATAAGAAAATGCACATTTGGAAGTGCCGCAACCGGGAAAAACACTATGAAAGGAAGTGGATTCTCTGTTTGTAATTATTTATTAATTATTCATGGAGAAAATATAATTACCATCAGTCTGTGATTCAGATCATTTTTAGGTCTTTAGAGAATGCCCTGATGGCCTGCCACTGTTATTTGCATACTTGAAACACACTATTTATAACAGTAAGTTACTTTACACTGCTTGTCCACTGTAGGCTGAGATGCCCCAACTGCCATCTGATCTAAAAGGTTCCACTTTCTCCCATGTGTTTGGCACAAACACGTCAAGCTTAGAGCATTTACTGCTCAGCAGGAAGATTCGAGGACCCTGCTGGCTTGATATTAAAACCCCTCGTGAGTATAATATAGCTTTAAGAGTGAAGCTTCTTTACAGTTCCACAAGTGGTGGTTCAGTCAATGGGTTTTCAAACTTAAAGCTGTGAATGCTTTTTATGTTTCTTTTGAGTTTTTAAAGTAGCTTTTCTTTCTTGCTGTCAGAGCTGAGCAGTCAGCCGATGAGCTGGTGCAAGGTGGAGGCCATTGCTCTTAAAAGTGACCTGATCTCTGTAGTTAAGGACCTTCCACCTCCTCCACTTGTCATCATGTCAATCAGCCTGAAGACAGTGCAGAATCCAAAAACCCACCACAATGAGGTTGGTGGCTTGTTTTTTGGGGTGGGATTTGTGATGATGCATTGTTGTTACTCTATCATCATGTTTGTTTAACCTTGTACAGATTGTTTCTCTGGCTGCTCTGATTCATTATAAGTTTCCTCTGGATAAAGCACCACCACGTATTCCTTACCAGACACATTTCTGTGGTAAGTGGCTGCACCCATCTAGAAAATGGAATAGAAATTTTCATGCCTTCATCAATAGCGCCTGTCTTAATTCAGGGTGTTTGTTTGTAGTTTACAGTACAGGCTAAAAGTTTGGACACACCTTCACATTCAATGTGTTTTCTGTATTTTTATGACCATTTATATTGTAGATTCTCACTGAAGGCATCAAAACTATGAATGAAGGAGGAGTTACTTAACAAATAAGGTGAAATAACTGAAAACGTGTTTTATATTCTGTTCCTTCAAAATAGCCACCTTTGCTCTGATTACTGTTTTGCACACAATCAGCATTCTAATTAATTTTATTAATTAACCCTGATAGGCACTCCTGAAAACCATTTCAGGTGATTACCTCTTTAGAGTTCCAAGAATGTGCAAAGCAGTAATCAGAGCAAAGGGTGGCTAATTTTAATACACTAGAATATAAAACGTTTTCACCTTTTTTGTTAAGTACGTAAATCCTAATGTTCATTTATAGTTTCGATGCCTTCAGTGAGAATCTACAATGTAAGTACTTGTGAACAAAAAAAAAATGCATTAACTGAAAAGGTGTATCCAAACTTTTGGCCTGTACTGTATGTGCTAGCTAGAAAGCCAGCCATTGCATTTGCTGGTTGTATTGCAAACATGAATTAATTGACCCTAAAAATGCATAGTTCAGGTCATTAAATCTAATTATAAATCGGGTAGTTTTGGACACATTTGTATAAATGCGCAATATAAAATATATTGTTCTCCAGAACTTTTCATAAACTGCGTTCTATAATTTGGCGATTTTGCATTTTGTCAATGGATTTATGATAGAACTTTGTTTTTCTAGTTATAGTGTGTAGTAATTGTTTTATAAAAGCAATAAGGCACTCGAGGTTGTGCATTATTGGAAATAAACCACAGGACAAAGCTGTAATTACAAAAAAAAAATAATAATGGAAAAAAAACTGTGAGTGTTATTGCAATTACTAAAACCACCTCTTTCCCACGGTTTATTCACAATAATGCACATCCTCTCATTTCTTATTGCTTTTATAAAACAATTACAAACACACTTTAATAAAACAGGTTTAGTCCAGTTTTTAACGTGAACGCTGAGTAACAGGTTTCTGGTTTATTGACCAATCAAATACTGCCATTCAGTGGCCAAATCAAAGAAAGCGGTTTATATATATAAAAAGCAGGAAAATGATTGGTATGTATAATTGGTAAATAATAATGTATTGTTTGTGAAGCGGTCAGAGGTGAGCAGTAATGTCACGGCTAGACAAATGACTCAGCCTGCTTGATTTACAATAAAGCATTGAAGCATAAGAGGGTATACATCATTGTAAATAAATCTCTGGAAAGAGGTGTTATTAGGCACGACGTGAAGCGGAATACAGTTACACCACTTTCCATCGATTTACTCACATTAACACACCTTGATTTGATTTCATAAATGTGATATGTTTTTCAGTTATGGTACAGGATTTGAAATAATGTATTGTATATCACACATTGATATGAGTGTGAAGTGGTCAGAGGTGTGTGTTATTGTCAATGTCAAAGTAGAAATGGACAAACGGCTCAGCTAATCAGATTTTAAGACCATAACTACCTGTTTTATAATGAGCTTTTCAAATATCTATAGAAATGATTGTATAGTTGTTCCACTTTTGTAGCTGTTATAACTAGTGAATGTATTTTAGCATGTATCTGGACTTTTCTGTCTATTCAGTGAAAGAGCTGTTGTAAGCACAGTCTGGCAAATTCAACTTTCTGCTCTTTGCAAAGTACTTAATGCAGTCTTTGGGCTGGTGATTTTGAAAAATAATTGTAAAGAGCATTGTAGTGACTCTCATTGTTTGTAGTGTGACTCACGTTTAAGTGTTCACTCACGTTTCTATTGTACGCTGTGAATTTTACAGTGGTGAGCAAGCCCAGTGATTGCATTTACCCTTATGATTTCAAAGAAGCTGTCCGGAAAAAGGTAAGACCCATGCAGTGCATCTCTTTACCAGACAGCCCTTTCAGTTTTTAATTGCTTGTTCATAAGCTGCGGCCATGCTTTGCAGAATGGGATTGTAGAGATCGCAGCCTCTGAACGTACTTTGTTGGGCTTTTTCTTGGCCAAGATGCACAAGATTGACCCCGATGTTCTAGTGGTAAGTTAAATTATAGCTATGTTTTACAACAATGATACAGCAGAGGCGGAATTGTCATTCACCATATTGCCTCCTCAGGGTCATGACATTTTGGGCTTTGATCTTGAAGTGCTGCTGCAGAGAATTATTACATGTAAAGTTCCTTTCTGGTCAAAAATAGGGCGACTGAGACGGGCCAATATGCCCAAACTGGGAGTAAGTGTGACCGTATGCTTTTTATATGCATAAAGCATTTTCAACATACAATATCGATAGGTCATCATCACCATTGCTTTGTACTATTTAGGGTCGCGGAGGGTTTGCAGAGAAGAGCGCCGCCTGTGGCCGGCTTGTGTGCGATGTTGAGATCTCCGCCAAAGAACTGATTCGCTGTAAGAGTTATCACCTGACTGAGCTTGCAATGAAGATTTTAAAGACAGAGAGAGCAGTTGTTCCTCCAGAGAACATCAGAAACCTGTACAGGTCAGTCTGGACACATCCTCCCGGCTGTCCCCGCCTACAACCATACAAGGCAATCTTACTATAAAGAAAAGAACATAAATGTTCATGTAAAGATCTCACCAGAGAAAATATTAAATAATAATTCTTTATCATGCCAGAACGTTTGAACAGGGTTCTCTCACCAGAACATCCAATGCCTCATTAGGAGCATTCCCAGGTGTTGTAGGGAGGTCATACAGGCACGTGGAGGCCACACACACTACTGAACCTCATTTTAATTTGTCTTGTGGAATTTCCACTGAAGTTGGATCAGCCTGTCATTTGATTTTCCACTTTGATTTTGAGTATAATTCTAAATCCAGACCTCCATGAGATAATTCTATTGATCATTTTTGTTATTTTGTTATCAACACATTCTACTAGATAAAGATTTTCAACCGAAATATTTTATTTATTGAGATCTAGGATGTTATTTTAGTCGTCCCTTGATATTTTTGAGCAGTGTAGTTGTCTTCCCACTTTTGTACAATTTTATTCTCACCTTAATCAGATATAGAAGCCAACTTTAAAAGACTTCTAGTTTAGTTTGTTAATCAAGTAATATTCACTTACTAATTGATACTTGCTGCATGATCAGACATACTAGCCATTTTAGCCTTCTGCATTGTCCTAATGTGTAGTAAGTAGTTTTTGCTTTTGTCTCGCCTAATACGCTTTCGAATTTAGGTTGAATGACTTAAGGCTATTCTTAAACAAGAGGCTATTGTTGTTTTTTAACAAGTCTTTCTCTCACACCTTCAGTGACTCTCCTCACCTGCTCTATTTGTTGGAACTCACTTGGATGGATGCCAAGCTCATCCTGCAGATCATGTGTGAACTGAATGTTCTTCCATTGGCGCTTCAGATCACGAACATCGCGGGCAATGTCCTGGTAATGCTGCTTTTTAAAATAAATTGTTATTCAAAAACTGGAGTACATATGTGAACTCCCTAAATTATAATTTTAATGTATGTGTGGCTGACATATTTAAATTGTCATTAGTCTCGCACGCTGATGGGGGGTCGTTCTGAGAGGAATGAATATCTGCTGCTTCATGCATTTAACGAGAGAAACTTCATTGTTCCAGACAAGCAATTTCTCAAGAAGAACCAAAAGGACCAAGTAAGACTCTGTTTATTTAAACTTACATTAAGGACCAATTTTTGATTATCATTTTGGATAAATCTGAGTTTTGACTTTAGGGTGAGGATGAGGACTTGGACATGGAAAAAAGCAAATCTGGTAAAGTGAGGAAGAAGGCGGCCTATGCTGGAGGTCTGGTGTTGGAACCAAAAGTCGGTAGGTACAAGCCTAGTGTATAAACAATAAGGGACTAGTATAAAAAAACATGTTTAACCCTAGGGAGTATTGGTGTGGTTTGGCTAAATACTTTTTTTATCCCACATTGAACCTAAAAACAATTTTGGGAAAAAAATGCAAACCAATATCACAGTTGCGGGTACGGAAGCATTAACTGTGGAATTGACGAGACATCTTATGTCTACATACCAATTTAAATTAAAGGTTTGTATCATCCATCCATTATCTTATGATCCTCTACTAGGGTCACCACGAGTTCCACTTGCCCATCCTGTGTAGAACGTTTCGCACGCTGGGCAAATACACAGAGGACAGTGCGCCAATCTATCACCGGGCACGCACTTATATAAAGATGCTACGTTACAAGCTACATTTATTTACATTAAAAAAACAGTTGAGGCAACAGGCAATAGTTCATATACACAGGCAGCTACATTACAGACCTTTTATTCCAGGAGTGTGAGGGGATGTAATTGTTACAAAATAGCATGTACAATAAAAAAAAAAGAAAAATCCTTTGTTTTCTGGCACCTGTACCCCATAAAGACTCCAAAAAGTACACACCTCTTGTTTTCGCTCCTTGTTTATTTACCATTTAATTCTGAATTTGTAGAAATTTGAATTATTACATGATTCATAACCCAAAAAATTACAACACATAATCAGGGAGCCTTCATGACTATTCGATTCGATTATTTTCGATACCTAAGAATTCCCTACAATACTATTTGATTTGATATGATTCAAATACGATCCAATAGTACAATTCAATTTCAATTATTTATTTTACTCATTAAATTCATTGTTTTTAATAATTAAAATAAAATTTTTATTTGCTTCGAGATACAGAAACTATTTTATTTACACAATATTTCACACTGTAACAGTTGTGATCAACGCTCTGTGAAGAGAAGAGTTAAATGAGTGAAAGTGCAATCAGATAATAAAGCAATACAGCACGAGAGGGTGTGCATTATTGTAAATAAACCACAGGAAAGAAGGTTATTAAGCACAGGCGCAAGCATCACAATACTCCAAAACCTCGAATACCTTATTCCTTTTATAGAACGGTTACAAAGACAAGCAGCTCATCCAATCAGATTTAAGGACCGGAACTACATGTTTTATAAACTGCAATAGGTCTAATTCTTACTGTGCAAGTCGAGTTTACGCAGTATTAAATAAAGACCACAAATCAAAGACTGACCTCTACAGTTAAACATTGTGTAAATATAAATATTAATGAACATTAAATATATTTTAAATGTATATTTCAAACGCAAAGCCAGATATAAAATCAGAACACAGTGTTCATACAGTATGAGTCTCAGGAGATGATTAGGGTATGAATGACACTGATGTTTGGTCCTTCTTTGTTTTTACGTGTCGTTGTCTGATCAGTCTAGCATTCATCACTGAAACGTTTTCCACTTTAAATTTGTGTTTTCACTGTAAGGTTACAATGAAAGATTGTGTAGTGACAATTATAGGAGTAAAGGACGTGGGTTTTTGTCAACAGTGTCAGTGTTTGGAAAAGCGGAAATCGGGTCCTGTATTCGTTCGATATGGGATTTAATGAGGGCTAAGGGATTTTAAAACATTTAAAATATTGGATTATTCCATATGCCTTCTTCCTCTTGTGAAATATTAGGAAAGTTGAAAGACAATACAGTGGTAGCGCTACCCACAGCATTGGAGAAAGTATTATTTGTATGTCGGAGCGAAAGTATAATATGTTTCTAATGTCATCTTTTCGTCTGCATATTTTTAATCAATACCTTAGCAGACATATCGATTCATGGAATCGCCAGCAGTATAATCGATTAATCGAATCACATCTCTTTATATTTACACCCTTAATACATAATTAAACTGATTTTTTATGTCTAGTACCCCAATGTTTAAAGAAGTATTCTGTATTCCACTTGGTGTAGTTGATCGACACAAGTTTTTGATGTCTATAGTTCATATGATTTACAATGTAAAAGTAAATTCATAATTTGATATTAATAAAATTTTCCTGATGAAATATTCTATGTAAATGTGTATTTAATTTTAAGGGTGCTTTGCTGTTGGGTGCCGCTTTTGCTTATACCTTTGAAGAAAATGTGATGACATTGTTTGGGTTTTATTTCTGAGTGTTTGTCTCTATTTCTTAGGATTCTATGACAAATTCATTCTACTGTTGGATTTCAACAGTCTATATCCATCCATCATCCAGGAGTTTAACATCTGTTTCACCACAGTACAGAGAGAGGGTCCTGGATCACGCAAGACAGCGGAGGTGTGTAATTCTGTATGCATATCAGACAGACGTATCCAAAATTGTTGATGAAATTGTACTGTACATTATGATATAATTAAATGCAAGTTATTTTCTGCACGTGTTAAGGATGCTGATGAGATTCCTGAGGTTCCTGACCCTGATCTGGAAATGGGTGTGCTTCCTAAAGAGATTCGAAAGCTAGTGGAACGAAGACGACAAGTTAAACAGTTAATGAAGCAGCCTGATCTGAACCCTGACCTTTACTTGCAAGTAAGCACAACATTTACTACATTTATTTTACATACTGGAGATAAATATTTTCTGCCACGTGTTCCAGCTTCACTTTCTAGTTACTTTACAAATGAAGAGTCCCACTTTGAATAATTTAACAAACTAATTTTAAAGACATGGGGTGGCACGCTGGCTAAGTGGTTAGCACGTCCACCTCTCAGCATTGGGGATTCCCGGTTCGAATCCTGATTTGGGTGGCGTGTCCATGTTCTCCCCGTGTCTTCGTGGGTTTCTCTGGGTTCTCCAGTTTCCTCCCACAGTCCAAAATCATGAATTCCAGGTAAATTGAATGCTCTAAATTGCCCCGTATAGTGTGTGTGTGTGTTTATGCGGCGATGCATTGGCGCCCTGTCCAGGGTGTATCTGCCCAGCGCCCGAGATGTTCTCCCCTGGATGGGCATGGGGAACCCCACTGTGAACCTACTAAAGAAATAAGCAGAAGATAATGGATGGATTGTGAAAAATAAGACATCAGATTTCAACTTAATAAAATGCATCTCTGATAAGATTACTAGATAATTACTGATTAGATTACCAGTGCCACCGCCTGCATTTCCAATTGTAATGTGCTGCTTACACACTCATGCTTTATTATTATTCATCTAATCATGCGTGTGTATCCAATCTGTCTAGCTCCATCGTTCAGTGGAACAAGATCTGTTTTGCTGATTCTGAAGTACTTTAATTTGATTGGTATTTTTTATGCAGGACATTTTGTTGGATTTCTCTATTTTGTACTGGTAATTTATGTATGTTAACAGACTGGGACCTTCTACTTGTTGTCATTTACATAGTCATTTTGCAGACAAATTTTATTCAAAGCAATTTATAGTGTGAGAATAACAGAAGTCGAATCAGTAAGTCTCAGAAGCAGTGATGCTGATACACATTTTAATCCCTCAGATTAAACCCGTTTTCACAGTGATTTCTAACACACTAAACATGGCAAGGACTTTTAAAAACGTTTATTATTTATATTATTATTATTGCGTTTAATGGATAAAGAAGCTAAGTAGGGGTATATTGTATTTAAATAGCTTTTTTGTTTGTTTTTTTATCTATAATTACTTTTGCTTGTACTTTGCAGTATGACATAAGACAGAAGGCCTTAAAACTTACTGCTAACAGCATGTATGGATGCCTGGGTTTCTCCTACAGTCGCTTTTATGCCAAACCTTTGGCTGCGCTGGTCACTCACAAGGGAAGAGAGGTAAGTTTTTTTTTTGTTTTTTTTTTTTCAAACATGAAACACTAGATTTAATAATGGGTATTTTATTAACATTATTATTATTTATTATTATATAATACATATAGTGTAATATTATATATATTGTTTTTATGGTTCGTAAATCTGGAGGTTAAGCAAGTAAAAGCTAACACTAACAGCAATAATAAAAGAAAACTATTGTACATGCTTTAATTTAGCTTTTATTTACCCAAGGAATTACTGATGTTAAATTATTTTTTATTTTATTTATAGGAAAATAAATAAACTGTATTTCTATTTGCACACATACTTCATTTAAACCACTTAACATAAACATTTAATCAGAAAGTGGATTAATGGTATGAAGGTCCACTGTATATTGTGTAAACACAATACTGAAATATTACCTTCATCTTCAAGTTGAGCCAGAAGAGGGCAGCATAGACCCTGATAATCTCTAACACCTCTTGCCTTAATATTCTTTGTATGGTTGGTACCTTATTTCCCTTCTCTCAATATAGAATTTACCATAGTATTTAGTTTCAGGCCATTGTCAGCTTTCTGCTTTGAAACATTGATTATTTCAGCATCAGCAGCTTTTTAGATTTTTTTGACCTTGTGTTAATTGTTGAATTCAGAAGTTATATTAGGTCCACCTGTCACAAGTGTGTAACATCAAGCATGACGATGACTCGGTGCAATACATGAGGTCTAAAGGCATGTCGGGGTGAAGCTAGCATGAAAATGAACTGGCCCACACAGAATCGAACAACTTTGGGATGAACAGCGCCCTTTTTTACATTTAGCAGACATGAGTCTGATTTTATAAATGCCTTTCAGATTATTGACTTTCCTACAATGACACAGAGAGGACATGCAAACTTGTTTATCCTGCGTTGTAATTCAATCCCAGTAATTCAAAGTAAGATGAGGGAGTTAACCAGTGTGTGAGAATATTAAATATGACAATATTTATATTATTTAGTGGTAATTAAATATTAAATATGCAATTTGTATTGAAATTACAACCTGTTACTTAGAAAGTCGGAAGTCAACCCAATGTAACATGTAACCAGAATAAAAAAAAAATAAAAAATTTGTGGACACTACAGCAACATTGTGATGCTTTATGTTTTAGAAATTTTATGTACACCACAGGAGGAGGTCAGGCACCCCGAACTGGTCTAATAATTTCAAGGACCTTGCCCCTGAGTCAGTCAGTCAGTTTCTATGAATTTGGTATTCAAAATGCATTATTAACACATTGATTAAGAAATTATAAAGAAAATCATAAAGAAATTTATAACACTTATAAAGTGTTATAAAGCCTTATGGCATAATTTTATAATACGACGTGACATAATACATATTTATTAATGTTTTTTGTAGAAACCAGTGTCCTAAGGCTTTGTTACATTTCTGTTAACAGATGCCTCACCTAAAAAAAAGACTTTATAAATGCTTATAACTGCTTTTGAAAGCTTATAAATTCTTTTTATATGCATTAGGGATGTCATTTATTGTCTCTTTGAAGGGGACTGCGTTATTATTAGTATTTGTCTGGATTTTCTTTTTGGTATTCTATCTCTTACCTACCCTTAAAATTATAGACTGATCATATCTTTGGCAAATGTACATCAGCAAGGGATCAAATTAGTTTCTCCACTGTACATTACCAAAGGCGTATGACAAATTTTATTAAGTATTATGAATGCTTTCTAAACATTTAGAATGCACTTATAATGCATTATGAATACAGGATTCATATAAAATGTTACCAAAACTAATTGTGTAAAATACTGCGTCACTAACCTCTACCTAAATTTAGAGCGAAATCTGTCCTTTTTTGTTAATCTCAAAATAACTTTCAGATTTGTCTCCTGTTTTTTACTTTACCCTGTTGGATGTACAGAAAGGTCTTTTTTGTATAAAGGAGCCAAAGCAAACTGACTGGTATCAAAGAAATTCTTGTTTTTATGTCCGGCTGTTACTTGATGTCTAAAGATTTCTTAACAAATGTTTCTCGTACACACACACACACACACACACACAATAATTTAGGTGTGTGGTATGGGGAATTAAAAATAAGTGGAGGTGGACTATTCACAGTAAAACCTGCTGATGAGATGGCCAGTGTTGAGCCACTCTGCTCATGCTAATACACAGCTCTCAGTCTGGCTCCATGGCACAAATTACTCTAATTACTCCCATTATGATATGCGCTCACTGCTGTCAGCTGGCTTGATGGTGTTTTTCTCCTGCTCTCAGGCTTTCCTTTTTGGACTGCCAGCTTAACTGAAATGAATGAGAATGATGGCAGTAAGCGATTTTCTTGGCACTGAGCACTCTCTTGCCTTGAGCTCATATTCTTTAGCGTGAATTCAAACCTCACATTTCCACTTATGAGAAGATTTAGGGTCTTTTTTTTATAAGCGCTGTCACAATGCCACATGCCTTCCAGTTGTGGATAAGTTTTCTGCACTAACGAAGGTGATTGGTTTAGTTGTTTTTTCCATATTTTTTGCCTGGCTGTCCAAATGTGGTAAAACACAAAATACTGCCACATATGAAAGAACTCTATAAATGCTGTCACTAATTAGAGCTAAAGAGCAAAGCGTGATGGCTACATGGTAATCAGAGCTGATTTAAATTGTATTATTGTTTAGTAATTGCAGGGGCCTGCAGTTGTGGCTGCTTATAAAAATGATCACATGTTGATAAGTATAGAATCAAGATACATTTTTGTGACAGAACATTTGGAAATATTTTTCCGTATTTTTAGTTTTTTAAATATGGTGTAAAACCTTAAATATGTTCTATCAACTACCAAAAGTTAAATTAATTATGAATCTATAAATCTTTTATCAGGTTTTTATAATGAGCAACAAAGCATATTTTTAATATTTATCAAAAGCAAAAGAAGTACTAAAGAAGTAATTCTTTTTTTTTATTTATTAATACAATAACAAATATATAAGGTGACGTGTTTTAAAGAATGGGGGAATCTATTAATATTAAATCTTTAATTTATGATGCAGCCCATTAGGCTTTTCAATCCGGCCTGCCGACTATATTATTTAAATATTTTATTAGACCATACTTGTGTTCCTTTACCCTGCTATTCCTGCGTTTCCCAAATAGATGGTGCGTTCAAGTGGTGATGTAAAACTAAAAGAAAAAATATTTATTGGTACAATAAACCTTAAATATTTGTGTTTTGCTCCCTCTTGCAAACCCTTTATTTCCTACTTTTTTCATGTCATTTCTATTTGGTCTCACTCCAGCATGCTCTTCATCTGATCCTGGCCCGGCCCTCTGTCAAATTTTTAGACCCCCATTGTGGCCCGTCGGTCAAAAAGTTTGCCAACCCCTGGCATAGAGTCAAGCTCTCTCTTCCAGCCTCTTTGACTGCCAACACAGGAGGACACAATTTGGCATTAATCACAGGCAGGTGTTAGCGTTTACCTGATTTGCTGTTTGCTGGCTCGGCTAAAGCACTCCTACGTGCCATATATCTGTTTTATCATAGTACGAGTAAAGAGCACCTCAGGAAAATCTGTCGGAAAACCATAAAGAACAAAATGTGAGATCACTTTTTTGTGCTGGATTTAGGATGACTAAAACAAATAACCTGTTTTGTAAAACTGGTAGTTTCAGTGCTTAAATCTGATTGGCTAAACTGTTTGTACAGCCGTGACATTATTGAGAATAATGCACACTGCTGACTGCTTCACATTCGTGTCAGTGATGTACATTATTTTCCCGATGCTATTTATAAATTGTGTTCCGTAATCTGGCTACTGGATAGCAGTTTTCGATAGTCAGAGTAACCAGGTACTCATGGTCAATTTTCAATTTTTAAAACCGGACTGGATTTATTTCGCAGAAGACCAGTTTAATAACGATTTAGCTTTAAAAATACACATTTATGAAACAAAGCTTGTTTATTGCTTTAATAAAATCATACAGATGCTAAAATTCTGGGTTGTGGGTTTAAACCCCAGGTCTGCTGAATTTACAAATGTGGCTCCACGAGCAAGACCCTTAACCCTTATTGCTCCACAGGATCAAGCTTGAGATACCAAATGTGAATGTATTGTAAATTGACTGGAAAATCTGGCCTGATCTAAAAAAAAAAAAAAAAAAAAAAAAAAAAAAAAAAAAAAATTTAAAGACAAGCGTTGATAATCAGAAAAGCGTGCTCCTTAGCAGTTGGCATTCTAAAGATACCGCTTTCACTCCTGGTTAAGCCACTAAATGCATGTTTGCAGGTCTCTCTTTAAACCTCTTAAATATTGAGCACATAATGACAAAATGCAAAAGGTCACCATACCCATCACAATGACAGGCACTCTGGTTTTATTCAAGTTTGATGCACCTTTTAGGTGATGTAAAGCAAAACCACTTTTTTGTCATTGCCTTTTGAGAGAATGGTGCCACATGTCCCCTGCTGCTGCCTTACCCAAAACAGCATGCACCCCCTGGTTTTCTCTCAGTCACATCGCTTTGCCTACTTGTCATCAAAAACTTTGACCCAGTTGCTGCTGATCTCTTCTAAGGGCAGCCAGTGAGACAGACTGCTGTGTATGATGTAACCTAAGAAACTTAAAACAGCAGGAGAAAGTTTATTCTTACCATTGAGCTCTTATTTTACATTATATGGTATATAATTATTATACGATTCTAGAGAACAGACCTTTGCTATGCATACTGTGCCACTGCTGTGGACGCGGTCATTTTCATTTCACTATTGTGGATGTAATGCAGTAATTTTAGTCCAGATTTACTGGTAAAATAGGTTTTTTTTAACTAAGTATCTTTGTTAATAAGTGGGATAATGTACCAGGGTTTTGTTGACACTATTTATCGTGTGCCTTCATATTATATAGTGGTATCATCCTTTGAGGGGGTATACCGGTCACAATAAAGCACAGATGGTTGTGCATTATTGTGAATAACTCACAGGAAAGAGGGGCATGTAGTGAATTCGCAAAGTGTTGTTACACCTCTTTCCTGTTATTTATTCACAATTATGCACAACCTTGAGTGCCTTTCTACAATAGAATGTATTTGTGCTGATGTGCAGGGTGGATCAGCAGCTACCTCTACAGAACCACAGAACTTATCCCCAAAATTACTTCATTTTACTGCCCAAAGACCTGAAAAAAAAAAAATAATAATAAAATATACTTTTTTTTAGTTGCAAATGTGCTGTAACTCATCCTTATGTAACTCATCCAAAATCATTCCGAAACAACAAGATTTTCGAGTGTTTGTAGATTTTTTTTTCCCAGAAAAACTATTAGTTTTAGTATTAGTGGCTAATGTTGAAATGAGGTAACAATATCTGCAAAGTCTCTTTAACAATCAAAGTTATTTGATGTCCCAGTTATTCACACAGTGTAGAGAAGCTCTACTCTTATGAAATCATATTCTGATTGATTTAAATAAATGTTTGCTATTTAATATAAACAAAAAAAAATGAATTGTCAGAAATTACTGACGACATGCACAATCTGTATGAATTGCGAAACTGCTTGAACCATTGGCATAAATGGAGTTTATACTTTTTATGTTTCGGTCTTCTTCAACATTGAGTTTTTCTTGCCACCAAGTGAACAAGGCAAATGTGATATCAGCCATGATTTTGACTCATGATTTCACTTCATTTCAAAGATATTGAGCGCAAGGTTCAGTGCAGACCTTCAGAGTTCCTCTACATGCAACTCACCAGCCATGTAAGCATTCTTTCCAACCACTTTGAGCACTCTGACCTTTCTAAAGAAACATTTGTTCTGTTTAAAACCTTGTGCGACAATGGCATGTGGACTATGCTCTGGAATGGGGCTTAACATTACATGTGAAGAGGTCTACTGTGATTGATGTGCCACTGTTTTATTTTCGGACCTTTGTGCAGAGGTCTGTGTGAAATTTGGGGTTGCAGCTGCGTTATTAAAGCGAGGGGGAGTGGCTGCTAATCGAGTGAGGTACGACAAAATCTGCTGTTGGACCTGCTGATAGCTGTGGAATGTCAGTGAGCTTGACCTCTTATCTTGCCTTAGTCTCCGCTGGGCCACTTTTGGGAGAATTAACAAGTACACTGCTGCCCCCCTCACCCCATTAACTCTGTGTTAAAGTGATAAATACTGCTGAATGGGGACATGAGTTTTAATCACAATGTTTTTAACTTTGCTAAAACTTAATACATGAATATAAGAAAGTTTGGTGGGGAAAACTAGGGACCCTATAAAATCTTTATTTAATTTTTTTATTTGTTTTTTGACAATTGTTGTGTTAAATTTATTGGAAACCAGATTGTTGCAGAAGTTCTGTTAGGGACTGTTTCTTTACCCTTGTCCTGTAGTACAGGGTTTTGGGCAATTGTCTGCTGTAATATGAACCCCCGATTAACTAAACTAATCATCTGTAGACTAGATGATTCTGCATGGAGCTGTAAAAAAAGGTGTAGTGGCTCTTTTTTTTTTTTTTTTTTTCCTTCTTTTTTCCCTCCAGTCACCCTGTGCAAGTTGCCAAATTTGTTTCCATCAAAACTGTCCCAACCATCACCCATCCTTCACCATGTTTTATAATGTCCCAAATTGAGCGGCCAACATTTTACCATTTCGACAGTGTACAAAAACCCTGAGTAATGACTTCACTGCTCTCTCAGTTTGCTGCATTACAAAGCTCAATCAGAGAATCACACTGCCTTGCCTTAACTTCCAATTTACATTAGTGATCTTTGGCCCCTCTATCACCCTTTGGCTGGTTAACCTCTGTTTCATCCTTGGACAATTTTTGATAGATGCTAATTACTGCAGACTGACACACCTCACACCGAGTTGTCAAGGCATTACCATTTCAAATCCGTACGCTTGGCCATTTTATATGCTTCTAATCTGAGGGTAAAACGTTCACTTGCTGCCTAATATTTCCCAACTACTAAAAGGTGCTGTGATGAGGAGATAATCAGTGTAATTCACGTAATGTTATGTCTGGTCGCTGTGTGTGTATAGTTCATATTTTTCATATCAACTGTCAAAGACCTGTGTCTCACTCATGGACAGTGCTGTTGCCAACTTGGTGATTTTGTCGCTATATTTTACGACTTTTCAGACCCACTAGTGACTTTTTTTTTTAAAAAGTGACTAGTTATGAATCTCCTGACTTTTTCTGGTGTTCTTGGTGACTTTTGAAGACAAGTGTTCTTCAGTTTCTGTCTCCAGCATGCAGCGGGTTTTGCAGTGAGCCTCGTTTCAGAACAGTCTCAGTGAGACCTGCATTGCTCCACATACAAACAGCAACTGAACCTTACATGCTCAAAGTTGGGTGTAAATTTAATTGCAATTATCTTACAAAGCGTCACTCAACTCTTCTACGGTGTGTGTGCCGCTACATGAAACTAAATAAATAAGCTAAATAACTACAAAATGATTTATGTAATTTATGTAAAAAAATAAATAATGTAATGTGGTGCTAGACAAAGCATTAAAGCAATTAAGGGATTTTAAGAAGTGATTGCTGATTTTAAAGTATAAAAATAACAAAAGAAGTTCATTTACTTGGGATTCCATTTGTAGGGCAATTTATTTTATCCCCCAATATTTTTTCCTTAAAAACACAAATGGAATGTTGTGCAAATTTGTGCAATTTCTAGTGACTTTTAGGACAGCCAATAACTACCGAAAACTTACTGAAAAGTTGGCAACAGAAATGGACAGGCTGTGTTAGACTAGAGTTTAATGTGTTGTAATCATGTCTTGACAATTGTAAACATATCCTTCGGGGTTTGTTTTGCACCAAATAAAGCAGAAGTTTATTAACAATGTTTTAAACAATTTAGAAAAACACATTTACAGCAGTTCTGTAAGATTGATTCTAATTTCGGTGACAGAAAAAAGTCTGTCAGCAATGCAACTTTAGCATGACATCACGCTGTGCAGCCCCTTTATATTCATAATAAAATATCTATTTTAATAAAAACATAAGAGTATTAGGAAATGTTAGATAATGTAGTAAATGTAGTAAAGTAAGGAAGCCACATGTATTGGTATGTAGACATATGAGATGCCCTGTCAATTCCACTGTATATCTTGGACATACAGGAGAATTGCATGTAAAACACTTCTTTCATACATGCAATCTGAACAAGCAATCATGTTATTTTATGAGACTAAAAGCGTAAAGCAGTACATATTTACGTCTCTGCGTCTCTTATTTATGAATGACAGAAAATGGGACGCATTCAAAAAAAAAGTCTGATGTATTACTTAAAAATAAAACTTTAGCGCAGCAGCACGCTAAGAGTACCTGCAATCAATCCAGTATTCATAATAAATACGTGAAACATAAAGTATAGATTGATGTAGTTCTTGCTGTTGGCATGTGAAAGTACAAACTGGATTCTAAAAAAGGGACACTAAATAAATTGTGGATAATAACTGAATGCAATGATGTGAAGGTGCCAAATCTAATCTTTTATTCAGAATACACAAATCACAGATCAAAAGTTTAAACTGAGAGAATGTATTATTTTAAGGGAAAAATATGTTTTAAAATTTCATGGCGTCAACAAATCCCAAAAATGTTTGGACAAGGCCATTTTTACCACTGTGTGGCACCCCCCTTCTTACAACGCTCAACTGATTTCTCAAGTTTAGAAATGGGAATACTCTCCCATTCATGTTTAATACGGGCCTCTAACTGTTCAATCGACTCGGGCCTTCTTTGTCACACCTTCCTCTTTATGATGCGCCAAATGTTCTCTAGGTTAAAGATCTGGACTGCAGGCTGGCCATTTCAGTACCCGGATGCTTCTATGTAGCCATGATGATGTGATTGCTGCAAAATGTGGTCTGGCATGATCTTGTTGAAAAATGCAGGGTCTTCTCTGAAAGAGATGACGTCTAGATGGGAGCATGTGTTGTTCTAGAATCTGAACATAGTTTTTTGCATTAATGGTGCCTTTCCAGACATGCAAGCTGCCCATGCCACAAGAACTGCAACCCCATACCATCAGTGAAGCAGGCTTCTGAACGGAGCGTTGATGACAACTTGGGGTATCCTTGTCCTTCCTGGTCCAGATGACATGCTCCATAAAAAACTTCAAATCGTGGCTCATCTGACCACAGACCAGTCTTCCTTTTTGCTACACTCCATTTTAAGACCCCTGGCCCAGTGTAAACGACTGAGCTTGTGGAGCTTGCTTAGAAATGGCTTCCTCTTCGCACTGTAGAGTTTCAGACGGCAACAGCGGATGGCACGATGGATTGTGTTCACTGACCATGTTTCTGGACAGTGGCATTTCTGTTTGAGGTGCAGTGACGTTTAAGGACCCGGAGATCATGAGCATCCTGTAGAGTTTTACAGCCTTGACCCTTTCGCACAGCGATTGTTCCAGATTCTCTGAATCTTTTGATGATGTTATGCACGGTTGATGATGATGATAACTTAAGTCTTTGCTATTTTACGCTGGGTAACACCATTCAAAGGCTTTTTGTATTGCTGCACTATCTTTCTGTGCATCAATAGTGAAATTGGTGATCCTTTTACCATCTTGGCTTCAAAGAGACACAGACACTCTAAGAACTAAGAAGCTCTTTTTATACCAAATCATGTTGTCAGTTGACCTAATTAGTTTTAATTGGTCTTCTAGCTGTTCGTTATACAGCGGATGAAATAAGTATTGAACACGTCACCATTTTTTTCAGTAAAAATATTTCTAGAGGTGCTATTGACATGAAATTTTCACCAGATGTCTGGAACAACCCAAGTAATCCATACATACAAAGAAATAAAACGATGTCCAGAAATTAAGGTGTGTGTAATTATGTGGAATGGCACAGGGAAAAAGTATTGAACCCGTGTAGAAAGGGATGTAAGAAAAGGCATGGAAAGCCAAGACACCAGCTGAACACTCAGTAATTAGAAATCAATTCTGCCCCTTGTTGGTGCTAATTAATATCAGCTGGTTCAGTCCCAAATGATGGCATGGTATCACACAAGAAACATCTCATGATGGGTAAAAGTAAAGAGCTCTCTCAACCTTCGCAACCTTATTGTTGCAAACCATAATGATGACATTGGTTACAGAAGGATTTCTAAACTTCTGAATGTTCCAGTGAGGACTGTTGGGGCCATAATCCGAAACCAACCACGACAAGGTGCTCCTTGCAAGATTTCTGACAGAAGAATGAAAAGAATTATTAAAAGAGTTGTCCAGGAGGCAAGGACCACTTGTGGAGAGCTTCAGAAAGACCTGGAATTAGCAGGTACAATTGTTTCAAAGAAAACAATAAGTGCACTCAATGCCATGGCCTGTATGCACGCTCACCACGCAAGACTCCATTTCTGAAGAAAAAGCATGTTTAAGCTTGTTTAAAGTTTGCTGCACAAGATTTAGACCAATATTAGTTTAAAGTATTAAACTTTAAATTATTATGATTAATATATATATTTTTGAATAACAACCATATTTTATATTGTGTGTATTTTTTTAATAATTCAAAATATCAGTAACAAAACATTGTAGCAGCTACATAAAACTGTGATTAAATTACCTCATGTGCCTTTTCATGTTTATAAAATGGTTACAAACACACTATAATAAAAAACAAGGTTTGATTCACAAATATGTTGACTGAAAGCAAAAACGCTTATAAACTTGCCATCTGTGACATAATCCAGTCTGTTTTTTTAAATCAACTCTGTCCTCCTTTAAAATGTTTCAGGTTACTTCAACAATTAAACACTGCTTTCAAGTGGCCAATTTACAGAATGCAGTTTATAAAAACTATATATTTTACGAATGTGAAATGGTCAGAGGTGGGGGTTATTGTGAGCTTTAGGGAGCGGAATTACCATTATTTTGAGAAATTCATTAAAAACCTGTTCCTGTGGGTCAGGAAATCAAAGACCCTGGTGGGATGTAAGACTCATAGTGAAGAGTGAAACTGAAAGTCTTTTTATTGTACCATTGGTTACAAAGTACATAAGTTCACTTGTGTATCCAATAGAGGGCGCTGTGATATCTTTCCGATTATAAAATTTAATACAATGGGAAATTAAATGCAAAAAAATTTAAGTATATTAAATTATATTGTAAAATGTACATATATTTAGTATTATCTTGTCATAAAACTCATTCCTGTTAAGCTAAAGCAGTTACAGGATGTGGTAGCATATTGGTTATGGCGTTGGTGCTTACGATCTAAGGGTTTTGGGTTTAAATCCAAGCTCCACTGAAGTTACCAATATGGGTCCTTGAGCAAGACCCTTAACCCTCATTGCGCCAGGGCTTTTGTATGTAACCCTATTTTCTGACCTGAACTATTAAGTGGGATACTTTCAAGTTGCTTTGGATAAAAGTGTCAAATATAAGTTCACCTAGAGCTGAGGAAAAACGTTCCCAACATGTACACAATATGAAATTATAAAATTATAAATTGTAAATATTAACACATCTGTTGTAGTCTTGATATTTGTGCATGTACAAGACCTGTATTCCTAAAGCAGTTCAAACTAAACCATTTTAAATCATTCTGAATAACAATTAAAAAAATAATAAAAATGTCTTGAATAAATCAGCTGGTAAAACTAGAACCTAAGTGTTAACTTTCCTGTTTATTAAAGGGGTAGAAACAAAGTGATGAAATAAAAGTTATTTTGATCAAGCATTAATAAATAAAACATCTTTTAGATCCAGAATCACAGAGCGAGATGTTTTTCCTGCTACAAACCTGATCTGTTTCATAATTGGTTTATAAAAAATGAATGAGAACACACTAAACCACACTGCTGAGTTTTTTTTTCACCTGCTAAAGAAAACAATTGTGCTATTATTCTAATCTTTTGTTCTCATATGTTACATTATGGAGAGTCAGATGAAAATGCGTATTTTTAAACACTTTTAATGTACTGCGTGTTAACATCAGTCAGGTCGTGTGTTTTATGGTTCACTTTGGTTGGCATGGGAACAGTGTTTCCTTTAGCTTTAGTACTCTGTGTTCTAATGTTTTAATAAAAGTATCACTGGTTTTATTTTGCAGTATATAAGTAAAATATCATATATTCATTCCATATCTGTATCAATCAGCTATCATGATCTTAAAGCTTTGTTCTGATTCACCTTTGCATATTGATGATGAAATTAGTTTTTAGATTTCACAGGTTCATGTTACTGAATAATTAATCACTAATTTTTTTAAACCAAAATCTATTTTTAAGTGTTGTTTTTCATCACTGGTGTTAAAGTTACTACAGCAACTGGAAAGAAAAAGACCACACTGTATAAAACTAAGTCGTAGGCTTGTGGTTAAGTAGCCAGCCTTGACACTTTAAGGTCCTCGGTTTGATTCCTGGTCCCACCAGTACTATGACTAAAGTGCCCTTGGACATGGCATCTAACCCCATTTGCTACCTACAGGGCTGCTGTAGACAGGGCTGCTCATTGCTCCGGGCACGTGCTCCGGGCACGTGTGCTCACTTCACTTAGTGTATGTATATGTGTGTGTTCTGCACAGATGAGTTAAATGTGGAGGACACACCCCTCTGTGTGTAAGCACTGTGGGCAAAATACACTGCTCAAAAGAACAACCTAAACAACACAACGTAACTCCAAGTCAACCACACTTCTGTGAAATCAACCTGTCCAGTTAGAAAGCAACACTGCATTAAAAGATTTATGACATGATGAAAAAAAACGATACAACATTTTGTGAATTGTTGAAGAGAACAAATGCACATTGTGAAGACTTGTCTGGGCAGTGGACTATAAAGTACAAAGTCCAAATCTGTTCATGTAAACTGTATTGTTTTACTGTTTTATTAACAGCATCTGAAGAAACAAAATAATCCAAAGGCCAGAAAACAAACCATGATAAGTTGCCACTAAAATACATAGTTTTGGTGGTGCTGTTGGCTGTCTTGGGGCTCCGATTGGTCATTTGGTCATCCCTCCATGGGAATTAGTTGGATTGGGCATTATCACTGGCTAATTTTTATCTTATGCTCCAGAACATTTTTAATTTAAATATAAATTTGCATCTCTCAGCACTGGATATTCCTGGTTAGAATCTCAATTTGGGTGGAGTTTCCATGTTCTCACCTGTGTCCATGTTGGTTTCCCTAAGTTCTCCGGTTTCCTCCCACAGTCCCAAAACATGGATTCAAAGTCAGTTAACTGCTCCGAATTGCCCCATATAGTCTGTGTGTATGTGGCCGTGTAAGTGTGTGCCGAGTGATAGATTGGCACTCTGTCATCTGTGTATCTGCCCACAGCCCAAGACGTAGTCACCTGGAGGTGCATGGGGAACCTCACCGCAACCCTAGTAAAGGATTAAGTGAAGGCAATGAATTAATTAATGAATGAATATATTTGCAAATTAAACTACTTTTGAGTCAGTTCAAAGGCAAAGTTTTTTTTTATGCACACTTTAATATTGTACAGTTAATCATAAGAACTAACCATAACATGACAAGAACAACTTAAGAACAATGAGTAAAATGGTAAAAAATTACTATAACTATATATAAACCATAACAAATATAATAATACACATTCCTACTAAACACTTTGTAAGCCTTACAGTTGTACTATTTGTATGTTTTTTTTTTTTGTTTTTTTTTTTACCTTTTTATTATTCATTCATTATCTTCCTCTACAGGAGTCTGGGGGAAGGGGGGTCCCCTAGCCAGGGGAGAACGTTTCGGCAATGAGCATATACACTGCTCCAAAAAACTAAAAGGAACACTCAGCAACACAATGTAACTCAAAGTCAACCACACTTCTGTTAAATCAACCTATCCAGTTAGGAAGCAACAGTGGTATTGCAGTTGTGCAGATCGAACGGACTACAGGTTAAAAATGAGAGGCACTTAGCAAGACAACCACAAACCTTTCCTCTGTTCTCATTCTTTCTGGCTGAGGTTTTCCTCACTTTTGCGTTTTGTCAGTTCTTTCACCATAGAGGTAGCATGAGACGGTGTCTACAACCCACAGAAGTTGCTCAGGTAGTGCAGCTTATTCATCAAAGCGAGCTGTGGCAAGTAGGTTTGCTGTGGCTGTCAAATCAGTGTCCAGAGCATGGAGCAGATACCAGGAGACAGGCCAGTACACCAGGAGACATGGAGGGGGCCATAGGAGAGAA
>JAOUQT010000023.1:515437-525671 GCA_025769995.1 Xyliphius kryptos
TGTGTGTGTGTGTGTGTGTGTGTGTGTGTGTGTGTGTGTGTGTGTGTGTGTGTGTGTGTGTGTGTGTGTGTGTAGAACTCGGATACAGAGCTGCTTTTGGCACAGGACAGTGCAGGATCATGTGTTCCCGTGCAGCAGGTAGTTGTGGTAAAAAGTGAAGCAGAGCCAAGTGCAATCAGCTTCATGGGAGCTCTACACATTCCGGTAAGTGACCTCGTCTACCAACAAACCATCCTTTTGATTGGTCATCTGCACATTTAATTATTATGTATTCAGTCACCCTTCTAGCGACTCTTCCATCTATTTACTCAGCTGTCTGTTCCATTTACTGTGCTTCCTAATTTGTCTATCTTTCTGTAACGTGTCTATTTTTTTGGCTCCTAAAAGTGTACAGATCGTTGCTGTAGGTCCAGTAATTCAAAAGTGCCCAGGAAGTACATTATTGCAACATTGCACATCTTGGATTTGTAGACTTATTTAGTTAACAATAAAAATACAACTTCATTAGTTGTAAGGCATTAGTTGCAAATCATAGTACACAACTTTATGAATAAATATTTTTTATTATATATCACGTTATTAAAGATAAAAGTTTAAACATTTTATATTTTAAAATCACCAGAACAAAAAAGTTTAAATAAAAAAAAAAAATTAAAAAAAATAAAAACTTTTATTTTTATTAACTATTCCTTCTAAGCTTATGGGCCAAAAGGTAAATTCCTACTTTGTGTTTATCTGTAGAAATAAATGTCATGCATAAAGTTTGTTACATTTCAGTCTGCTAATGTCTTTGCTTTTCGCAGTTAGTTGCATCCATTCAGACATCTTTTTTTAGTAACTTTTTTCTGTCTCTCTGTTGTGTGCACCTGTGCAGGGTGTGGTGGAGTTCTCTCTCTGTCTGCTATTTGCTAAACTGGTCAGTTACACGTTCCTGTTTTGGCTGCCACTCTATATTACAAAAGCTGGTAAGTGGGAAGGACCACACAGGTTTGTTTTTATGTACTGTATTATACCCATACAAGATTATTTTAATTTTAAGATGAATAATGTACATTCACAATTACATGATTTTAGCATGTGACTGAGTAAACAGGTTTTGGTTGGGATGCCTGTGGTTTGTTAGCGCTGTTGGAAAAATTACTGTCAAAAATCCAAAACTAAGAAAAAAGTTGTTAATGTTCATTACATCACTATTTAAATGAACTGTAAACTGAGATTAAGGTTGCATAAGAAATTCTTAGAAATTGGCTTTGGCATCTACTGTCAGACTCCTCCCACCTGGCTGACAGCATTCAGTGCAAATCATCAGAATAATAAAACCGTGTTTTTTAGTGGATTGCCTTGTATTGCTAATAATATCATGACGTGTTCAAAAGGGTTTTAATATTAAAGCTTTAAAATAAAAAGATATATCTTTGTAGACCACGACCTGTCCACTGGGGAAAAGTAGATCTCAAGCCTGAAGAGTTGGCATGCCTGGTTAAAAGCTAATCCACGTTTTTAAATGTATTCATTTTTGTTTTCCAAAATTGATACATTTTACTTCTGTTATATTCTACCGCATTTTGGCAGTGGATCCATGGTCCTCCAGACCCTTCTAAGCTCATTTCAGAACTCGACAAAGCATCACCAGATTAAAAGGATGACAGGCTTTCAGGCTTACTATCATCATGTACCGAGAACCACAAAGGTCATTTTTAACCTTCCCAGAATAACACGCAAGTGGCAGCCCACCCCAATGTTCTAGCGTGCAAAGTTCAACCCCCTGTCTTTAACAGAGGCTTTTCTCCTGATATTAATGGACTTTACAAATAGTCATGGAGAGTGAGCCTGATGAGCTGTATTTAGACCCACTTGATGAGGCCATCAATTTACAGCTGGACTGTAATGGCTCCAGTGATGACTGCAAATTTCATTATTAAGCCTAGCTGTTTGATTGTTTATAAAACACTGTATTAAAAGCCTATTTATTTCAAATGTATAAAACAATCTTAATGAGACCTGGTGGAAATAAATATGAAATCTTTTCAAATGTTAATTATAAAGGTGATTAAGTTCAGGCCTGTCAGTCTCGTCCCCAAAGGCCAGCACCTTGCCCATACATGCCTTCTCATCTCCATAAGTGTCTGCTAATACTCTGCATAGTCAAAAGTATGTGGACACTACTTATGAAACAGTTTTATCATTAACTTTTTTATTTTTTATTTTTTTTTTTACTTTTTTACTATTTATCCCGGATTTTAATGACACTTACTGGCCACTTTGAGGCACACCTGGTTTAATCACCTCGTTTAACACTTATTAAATGCACTTTGTAGTTTACCAATTCAGACTCCTGTTTGTCTTCCTACGTTAAGTTCTCTTTACTAGTCTTTAAATTACTTTCTCTGTTGGTCAAAGAACCCACACAGAACCAACAGTGGTATTTTGGTGGTAGGTTATTCACAGCAGTGACATTTCAGTTTTAGTGTGTTGCATTAGTACAATTACACTAAACACAGTAGTGTTGCTACTTTTAAAGTGATCTGTTTATTTAGCATGCCTTCTATTGGTTATATATACTGTATGTGAGTCTGTAGCTCATTAGTTGTTTTGTTTATCATCCTCTAATTCTTCATTATATAGGTAACGAACCAAGCAAACATTTAGTTTAATTCTTTATTTTAAATCCAATCCTAATTCCTATAATTTAAGAATTTATTTGATCAGAGTAAACTGCTTAACCTTTAAAAGCTCTTTTGACTTCGACCGATTCATTTAGGTATGTCAGCATGATGATATAAAGTAATTGTCTGTAAAATTACAATTTCCCGTAAATCATTCTAAATAGTTTCTAATAATGTTGGTGTTAATTTGTTTGATGCTTGTTGCAGTAAATCTTCAGGGTGCCATACCTTTGATTAGTTTACTGGTACAGGTATGTGCACGTCCCTGTTGCTCAAACTGAACACATCAGTACTGTGCTTGGCTGTTAGTAATTAAGATCATAGAGTTTATGTCCTCAGATGTTTTTTTAATCTTGATTTAATGATTTGAAAAGAAAATTTTAATTTTGAAAAGAAAAGCACAATTTAAAACAAAAAATAAGGCTGAGCTAAATGTGCTAACTCAGGACCCAGGAATGGCTTAAGCGTCGACAGGTTTTAGTTGTGATTCAAAATGCTCGACAATTGACCCGTCAGCAGAGTGACGTGAGGAACTTGGGGGGTTGGTTGACATCGGCCTGTGTGGTAGCTTTCTAAAAGGAGTGATGTCCAGACATGGGTTCTACTTTGATATAATAAAACTGTCTATCAGTGGGTGCAAACGATCACTTTGGGATACAATGCCCCTCTCCCATTTCCTCATAAAAGCTTTTATTAGAAGATTTATTCTATTTCAGTTTCACAACTTCGGTTATTTCTGCTGGTGCAAATACATCTTTAAACTGTTATAAAACATTAGTAAGATGGGATTGATTGATGTTCGTTTACATTAGTGTGATTTATGAGTATTGAATGTGAAACATAAAGGAAGTTTATTTCAATTATGCATTGTGAGTTTTGTCCATCGAGCAGTGGTGTAATGTAAATTTTAACTTTATCCATTCATTCCTTACCTTTGGCTTTATCCTCTACGAAGTTCGCGGGGGGCTTCCCCTTGCCTATCAAGGGGAGAATGTCTCAGGTTTGTTCACTAAAAAGTTTAATTACATTCACGGTAAGAATTAAAAGTATTTGTCCAAGCCTTTTAATAAAATTTAAGTGTTTAATAACATTGGGAAAAATTAAACCTGTCGCCCATTTTGTAGAACTGTGTGGCAACACACTTTGTGAACTAATGTCCATAAAGGCGTGAGTTTGGTATTTAAAAAAAATTGGTTATAAGTCTGATCAGCTTCGTGAGGATGATTGTGCTAGAATTTCCTCAGACACGCTTTCTACATTTTGTTGAAAGACTTCCCATCAGAATGAAAACTCTTATGGTTAGCTTGTTGTTGTTCTCTGCTGCTGTTGCTTACACATCTGTGTGGGTTTTCATCTGGTACCACAACTTTTTAGACCTGCTGATTTGGTTAATTACTAATACTTATGTTCATTATACCTTTATGATTGTAAAACTTTTGTCAGAAAACAGCCAGTAAGTTTGTCCAGATATATCTATGCATTCAAACAAATAAATGGGCAGGTAGTTTAAAATGTGGTGTCAAAAGCTCATGGAAATATCACGGCGGTCTTTACATTTTTTTTTTTTTTGGTTTTTATTTACTTCTGAATGCCAGCTGTATCACATGATGATGACAGTTTTTAATGACATGGGTAAAAATATATGGTTGTAACCTATTTTGACTGCCACAAATAAACAATCAATCATATTCTCATAAATAATAAAATATAAATTGTCTGTTAAATATGGTACTGACCCTTTTTTTACTTTACAAGTGGCAGACATCCATCAGGTTGCTGGAATGGGATAAGAGACCATTTAACATTATAAGTTACATAATATACATTACATTTGTATTTTTTAAAATAACTTCAATTTTATATCTTAATTTAATTTATTTTATTTTTTTTAGTTATTTATTTTATTTTACATTATTTTTAACTCTAATTTAGTTTGATTGCATATTTCATTTTAGATTTTAAATGTAAATTAATTTTTTTAAGCATTTTTTTAACTCTGAACTGTAAATAGCCTTGTGTGTGCAGACTGTAACTATACATGTGTCAATTTTTATTTTATGCTACTATCAGAGTTGCGTTAAAATGACGGTTTATTGCTCATGTGTAATATGGAAGATACTGTTATTATAAGCTTAGGGAAAACCTGATTAATTTCTCAGCTGTTCCCATTTTGGGTTGCCACAGTGGGAATATCTGCTTTTTGGAACTGTTACAGGTTTACACCGGATGCCTTTCCCAACGCAACCCCTGTATATATGCGGGCTTGGGACCTGCAGTCTGAGTGCACGGATACGTCCACCCCATGACTAGAACAAATTAGCACCTTCAGCTTACAATTCACAGCATGTCTTTGGATGTGGGAGGAAACTGGAGGCACAGGGAGGACATGCAGACACCTAACGAAAAAGGGCTTATTTTCCCTTTTTAGGAATCGAATCTGAGACCATCTTTTTGTTAGGTGGAAGAACTAACAGCTTTGCCATCGTGCTGCCTTTAATACAATTGGCTAAATAACATCAGATGACCATAGAACCATAAAAATTTTAACCAACTCTCATTATCTACAAAGTTTGTCATTCGAAACTGTAATGATCATAAGGAGAAGTTGCTTGGATATTCTTAAGGCAGGCTCATATTTGTATATTTTCAATTTTGTCATATGTTTTCAGCCACTTCCAAGTAAAGCAGATGCAGGATCCATGTATCCAGCTATTTGAGGAGTGAGTTCAGCTCTAATGCCTTTGGCTCACATGAGGGAACAGGATCTGATTAATATGTTTGTCTTGGTCTGGGAGTTTATACAGGACGGGTGTTAAGAGGGGAATGCGGTGATCTTTTGTGTGATATTTATACCCTGCTCCAGGGTTGGCTTTACCGTAACCTTCTGCACCGAGGTGTCCGTCTGCTCCCTTTAGCGATTTCAGGCGGTTGTATTAAATCAGAGCAGGGATTTGCCGGGATATTCGACACCTCTGACAGAGGGAGGGTTCCATGAGTGTAGTATTTTGGAATGTGTCTAGTAAGACTGTGTGTTGGAAGTACACATGTCCCTATCCTCTGAATGTTTTTTGGGCTACATCAATGACCAGACTTAAAGCTTCTGTATGTATGTAGCCTTTCTAGGTGTTTATTACATTGTGCGTTGGTCCATTGTCTGTGTGCATTACCAGTCTACTTATTTCCATGTGTATGTGAAGGGAGGATAGAGAGATGACAGCACACATAGATCACCCTGACAGTTCAGTGTGGCTCCGGCTATTTCCAGCGAACGACTGTCATCCTCAAAATGCTTTTCAGCAGCCTGCTTTTCAAAACAATCGTCACTAGATATTTCTTTTACAAGGTTTTTCATGGCCCACTGCGGATTAAAATGCTTGCTGTGATTTGATGTGTGGTCCAGTGGGATTGAAAAGGGACCGACAGCTGTACCAGTGGGTTTGAAATGGCGCTGGAGGTCTGTTTTCCTGCATTAGCGGTCTATCGGGGTCAGATTGATTTAAGAGTACATTAAGGTCAGCTGTGCCGCTGAGGATCAAGTCCTTTAAGACTAAAGAATGGGACGTGATGGTCACCTGCTCGCCATGAAATTATATCCCATAGGGTTTGTAAACTTGAAACACTCTCAGGACCGTTGTAATTTACTTAAAATAATGAGAAAAAATATATATATATATCAGATGAAAATTTAGGACATGAAGGAAAGATTGGCTGGGGGGGGGTTAATTGAGTCCTTCAGTCAGTTTGTAGCTGAGGTCAGAGGGAATTGTGGAACCTATTGCAAATACCAGGGAACAAATGTTGAAATGCCTTTGAACAGGTAGCCACTTTATATCAGATCAGACAAACAAACTTCACACCTGAGAACATTTTTAATAGTCTCCTTTGTTGTTGTATTATTTTATATTGTACTGTGTATTTATATATACCCATTATACTTTTAAACTCCTAACATATAATTAACCTGTACAAATCTTGAATCAAGATCAGGACTTTGATGCTGACATATTTAGTTTATTTGTTCTACTTGGCTTTCACCTGCCATTTTATGCAATGTCTGAAAATTTCTCCAAGTGACATCACAGCGCCATGAGCTGCAATTACCTTCCTTTATTTAACTGTTTAATAACTGTTTATTTAACCGTTTTTTTTTTTTTTTGTGTTGTGACTTTTCATTGCCGAAAATCATTTTTTTTTTAAACCATTCTTCCTTTACAATGCTTTACAGTTGTCTTTTAGTCTTTGTGGCATTTAGACCTTCACAGACACTTCCTTTGTTTTTCTTGATTTAGTTTTAAATATTCATACTGTGTATTTATATTAAAGCAATAAGACACGAGAGGGTGTGCATTATTATGAATAAATCACTTGTAAAAATGATTAGACATGATGCTAAGCGGAGTGCAGTTACACACCTTTCTTATAATTTATTTGCAATTTATTGCTTTTATGAAATGCTTACAAACATATTATAATAAAAAAATAAGGTTTGTTTCATAAATGTGTTTATTGAAAGCAAAATCATTAATAAACTGGTCTTCTGCAATGTAATCTCTAGTTTTTAAAGTGAACACTGATTGCTGAGTAGCAGGTGTCTGTGTTTTCTAGCAATCAAATACTGCCATGTAGTGGCCAAATTCCAGAACACAATTTAGAAGAAATACTGGGAAAATGGTATTTCATGGATTGATGCCAATGTGACAGAAGTGTACATTATTGTCAATAATCTTAGGGCCAGATATGTGTATCAGCCGTATCAGATTTAAGTATCGGAACTACCTGTTTTAGAATACCTGATGACGTGTAGACTGGTTGCCTGCATTTAAATCCCTCTAGGGGTAAATTATTGGATCAATGGATTAGCAAATGTGTGTCGTATTTGTACTATATATTTTTAAAATTGCTTGTAATCCATTAAGTCTCACAATGATCAAGTGTCTTTTAAATCTTTGTTGCCATTTGGCATTTTTTGAATTTACACTGCTTTTCTGTTTTGAAAATCTGTTTGTCTCGTACAGCCTGATATCAAAAACCATTAAAATTTTTCCTCCAATTTATTTACCTTTGATCTGAGCAACACCCAACACTGAAAAAAGGTGTGCTGGAAAATAATTAAATCCACTTCAGATCCTTTTGGCCTTGCGCCAGTTTGCTATTGTTTGGGTAATAGTGTGGCATCACTGACTTTCTGGCTACTGATCTTGTAATGGCAATAATCTCCTGCTCTTTGGCCCCTGTAGCTTTCCATAGTTGTCTTTTGGAGGCGTCTCAACATGGCTGCCTTCAGAAAATTCATAATCATCAACTGGGCCCCAGTTGGTGCAGGCAAATGTGTGGCCCAGACTCTAAGAAGCGCAGCCCCCCGTGGTACTGTGTTTGGTTAAACTTGGATGTGTTGGTCGGCATGTGTTTAAAGATGAGCTCTGGCCATTCCTAAGCCATGGTCAAACGACTTGTCTTTCACCATACTTGTCCACTCTGTTTCAAACTGTCCCTGCTGTCATAATATATATACATGAAGAGGCTATGGAAAACCTAGTACACATACCAAAACTCATCACTGTGTATGCTACCCCCCCTCCCCTCGCATCCTCCAATAATACACACACAAACTGCTGCACATCTCTCCTTCTTTAAATGCCCATGCTTTTTCAAATGAATAGGTCTAAATGAGCTGTGGTGACAGATGTTTAACACCTGCTTAAGTTCTGGCAGCATCGCCGTTTATCCCCTTAACACAAGCTCTTCATTTCTGATTATTTGCAGTGGTCTGACTGAGTAGATCCGCGAAGAATCTAATTATTCTGCTGACATAATGGCGTTAAAGTGAGGCTTTAAATACTGACTCATAAAGCGCGCTGCTGCGCTGCGAACTAATGAGCCATTCTTTGTGTGCGCTCGCGGTGTACGCCATGTTTCGCCTGTGACCTTGGCTGTATTTGCTAATGTGCAGGGCTGTTCTGTAATTACTCAGATCTGACCTCTTGCTTCCCTTAGGGAGGCATTTGGCACCTCATAAACCGTGCTTAAGGCCGCTCCAGTTTCAAGGAGTGGAGCCCTTGTGCTCTGAAATAGCACCGTCCTTGTCCTGAGTAGGATGAGTTGTGTATGTTTGTGTGTGCGTGTTAAGCATTGATGGTGGTGGCTCGCTCAATTGCTGTTGACAGGCTCCAGTACAAACCCCTCGTTCTGTCCAGCTTTAGAATATTGCCCTTATCCTCCACCTGTCTGGATCTCTCCAATGCAGAGGTCACCCTTTAAGCCTGGGATGTTCGAGTAATCACATGCCATCCACTGTCTCCCAGTAACTCGTTGCTCCTTTGTATGTTCTCACTCACTCCCTTTCTCTCTGTATTGCTTTGGATTTCTCTCTCTCTACCTTTCTCTGGCTTATTTTGTTCCCTGACAGCTGCAGCTGACGTAGGTTTTAGTCTACAGCTGGACACCCTCCCTGCCTTGCTTTCTCTCTGTGGTGCCGCTCACTCTCTCCGTTATGCAGGCCACCGGTGATTAAGGCCATTAGGCGTTATTATGACTCGGCTGGTGTGTGGGTTTGGAGCCCCATTTCAGTGCAGCTAATAGCCCTCTTAGCCAATTATCCTCCATTTAAAAGCAAATCACCAAGGCTTTTTCTTTTCCCCATTGCTAAGTGTTGAATTAGTGAATAGATTTGCTAATTAAATTCTTTGTATGCTCGTTGTGGTTTCGAGCAAGTGTGTATTAGTGAATGTACTCTGGTTTCATACGATTGTATTTAACAGTTGGTTTGGCCTGAATTTTCAAGGCAACAATTTATGTTTTATGGCTGAATGAAGTATTTATAATATTTTCAGTTCGAATTCTGAACTGGTAAAAGATTACTGGACGGGTCATACACCTACATGACACATTTTGCAGGTTAACACATTGCACTCATTTTTTATAGACTGCAGTGCTGATCCTTGAATCTGTATTTTTACATGATCTTAATAGGGATCTCACCTTCTTTTTTTTTCCAGATCCTTATGCACACCAAGGACATGGTTCAGAAGGTAAGGGCATAAAATGATTTTATACCCTAAATGTGCTGCCAAACTATTCTGGCATCTGTGGTGCACATTTCAAGCAATGCAGTAACTAACAGCTCCCATAAATGAGTCATTAGCCTTTAAACTGGCAAGTAATAATGTAGCTGGCAGTTCAAGAGAGCATAATCTGGGTTTGACACACGGCATTTAAGTACCTTTCACTGTTGAATAGTTGAAGTTGAAGCAACAATCCTACTGTGATAAATGTAGCCACAACATGGAAAAGCATTGTCACTTAACACAGTCAGCTCTGTTATGTAAAGAAATGTTGGGAAGGTCTTCGAGCTTCAATAATGGGGTCATGTGCTCTTTACACATGTACATGCAATCGAAATTTCATCTTTTTTTTTTTAAAAAAAAAAACCGACTGATTTATAATTGTCTAGCCCCAAAATGGAACAAAACAAAACAAAAAGTTTATTTAACAAAAGGTGCAAAATCCAGCATCTGTCATAGAATTGGGCTAAATCAGTGGTCATAGAATGGCTTGTGTGTGTGTGGGTG
>JAOUQT010000023.1:548983-559074 GCA_025769995.1 Xyliphius kryptos
TTTCTCCATACAGGAGGCGTCTTGAAGCTGTCATTGCCAACAAAGGCTTTTGTACAAAGTATTAAATAAATTTCAGTTAGCGTGTTCAATACTTTTTCACCTGTGCCATTTCACATTATTACACATAATTTAATTTCTGGACATCTATGGTTTGATTTCTTAGTATGTATGGATTACTTGTTACTGACATCTGGTGAAAATTTAATAGCACCTCTAGAAATATATTTACTGTATGACGCAAAAAGCGATTGTGCCTTTATTTGGTGGGGGGGAAATAATTACACATTAAGGAATAAATATTTTGAATGAAATCACATGCCACAATAATTCCCACCCCTGTTGTTAGTAATTTGTACAATCTCCTTTTGCCTACAAGACAGCACTTAATCTAAACTTTTCAAAGATATTAGACTAGAAAAAGAGGGATCTTCAACCATTTCTGGGACATCTATGCACACTTTTTTTTATTGAGATGGCCATGCACGGAGCTTGATTTTGGGCTTATTGAACCATTTTTGAGTAGATTTAGCCACATGTTCAGAGTCATTATCTTGCTAAAAGACCCTGTGATGACCTTCAACTTTTGGGCTGAGGCCACCAGATTCTGATATTTCCAAGAGTTAATGCCCCCATGTGTTTTTAACAGGGTTCCCATGTCCTTTGGAGGAGAAACAGGCCCACAGTTTTACAGATCCTTCCCCAAACTTAACTGTGGGCATGAGGACTGTTCTGTGTTATGTCAGACCCAGTTAGAGTGGGCCAAAACGCTCCATCTTTCTCTTAAAATTTCCGTACCGCTTGGCAGACTCCACCTATTTACACTTGTGTTTACACTCTATTTAAACTGAGTTTAAATCGGAAAAGGCTTTCTCCTTGCATGCCTTCTTAACAGCATGTTGGCATGTAGATGGCGCCTGATGGTTGTTTGGGAGACCTCGTAACCCCAAGCTGCTACCAGTTGCTTCAATTCTCTTACAGTGAGCTTTGCAGAACTTTTTACTTCTTTTACAATCCTTCTCACTGTGCATTGTGGCAAGATACACTTGCGTCTTCTTCCAGGCTTGTTTGTCATAGTTCCAGATGTTTTGAACTTTCTGATGATTTCTCTGACTGTAGATAAGTTCATCTGCAGGCGAAGGGTTATTTTCTTGTTGCCATTGCCTGATTTATGAAGGTCGACACTATCTGCCTTACTTAAATAGTGAAGAGGTGATCTTTGTGCAAATAAAGGTTTCCACATCTGGACAACACTGTGTGCACAGTAAAATATGCGCAAGAACAATATATTTCTACTATTACTGATAATGCATCCATTGATTTTGAAGAGTGGGTTGTCTTGTCTTTCTTATGTTTTAGAGTGAGAAAGAGATATAAGCCTCTGTGTAATGCATATTTATACCCCATGAAAACAGGAAGTGATGAAATACTAATTAAAGGTTGATCCATTTTATAGACTACAGATAGAAATTACATAAATGGTTCAAATGCATCTATTTCCAGGAAATTGTTAAGGGTGCCAATAATTGTGGAACAGGTCATTTTATGGGAAATTATATTTTTGGCAGATTTTTTTTTCTTTTCTTTTTTTACTTGAGTTTCAGGTTGCATTTTTTTTAAATTCTTTTCAGAGTGAGATTATGCTTCTGCAAAAAGTAATACATGTATTTTAAGGCCTTTAATATATTTTAACTAGAGGCACCCATAATTGTTCAGGGCAGTGTATATACTTTTGGTCATGCAGGGTGTACTTTTTTCGAAAAAGTTTGGCTGGTTTAGTAGTTTTTAATGCTTTGAGTCCATATTATATTCCTTATTTCACAGGGTTTCTAAAGTTCCATCTGTACATTTTACTGAAATGCATACTGCAGTTAAACCGCCTCAATGTCATCAACCCTGATTCAAAATCAATGGGTGCATTATCAGTAAAAGTAGTAATATATTGTTCTTGCGCATCTTTTACATATGCACACACAGTGTTGTCCAGCAGTGAAAACCTTTGTTTACACAAAGTATACCTATTATATACCTCGATTAAAAATATACTGTTTAATGAAATGCTATTGCTTATAGTGGAGGAATGATGGATCATCCAAGGTCCCACCACATTATGCTTATTTTATTTCTTAAATTAATTTAATTCTTAACTGACTCACATGTGACCTATTAGATGGAAGGTTAATCTTACCACCAACCTCTACCCACGAACGTACAAACAAAACCTTCTCCGCCACAAACCCCTTTGAGCCATCAGCAGTGTCACTGGCCTTTTTGTAGAAAAAAGGCCTTCCTGGCCCAGTCCTTCTTTTTGTTTCTAGGAAAGGTGGATGTACATACATTTGTTATCCTGCAGTAACCAATTATTAAGGCTAATTAAGGCTTCTTTAATTTTGCTCTTAATATTTTCAAGCTTTTAATCAGTATGTATAAATGTAATTCTATTATTAGTGTTCGTATTAATGATATGACTTGTTATTATTAAGGCAGTTGAGTTTCATCAGAATTTTAACTGAAATGACTTTGCAAAAAATCATCAGTTACCACAATAGCCATGTGGTGGGCGTATATGAGTGCAACGACAAACACGGACTCTGAATTTTTTTTCTCTTTTTTTCCAGAGGAGATGGGGTTGATTCAGGTAGCAATGGGGTAAAATTTTAAAACTTCATTTAAGCCAATCACCATTTTTTTCTGCTGATATTAATTGACTTCCTTCGCACATAAATTCATTTCCATTCAACAATAATACCACATAACCCATATTTCAGGGTTTGTCTGCTGACATTGACAGCTGTACCTTATCGCAGCGACTCTGTCATTTCTGTGGTGGTGGTAATGCAGGCAGTGGTGCTAATGCCCTGCGGGACAGGTGCGAGGGTGACTCTTTATTCAGGGTGAGGGGTAAAGGGGGGGCTCGGTCATTAGCAGGGCATTACCCACATTAGCCCTGGCCCCTGCTCTAATCATAGGGGAGAGGCAAGCAGGGCCAGCAGGGGGTGCTTGCACCTGTCCCAGGCCTCTGAACTAACAGAACCCGCTCTGTAGAGCAGAAATCCTGGGCTGCCCGCATCGATGATGATCGCTGCCTGAGCCGGAGGGGGCACTTGATGGGGAGAAATTGAACAGAATTACTCTTCTAATTATGTACAAGCATGCTCATTTACTGCCCCATTCTTGTCACTTTCAGTTTATTTTAAAGGCACTTTATTGACATTTTTTATTCACTGAATTTTATGCTACAGCTCATGATGCTAACAGATACAAAAGTACCATTAAAACAATCTTCTGTGATCAGTGCTGTGATCTAGGATCATTTTTTATTTATTTAATTTGTTTTGTAATCTAAATGACTATAATAGTCATTTTTGCTTATACAATAAATACCCTAAATAATTAACCACATTTAAAAGAGACCGCTGTATTTTTTTTCCTGCTGCTTCACAATGGCTGCAATATCGTCTTGTAATAAAGACAATAAAATATTTGCCTGTTTGGACAAAATGCAGTTTGTTTGTTTGGTACTGTAAAACACAGGTTATTACACAGGTGATATGGGTTACAGATGTTTTAAATTTTCTGTCTTCACATATACACTATATAGACAAAAGAATTACCCTAAACATTACAAGACCTTTTAGATCATCCCCGCCTAAGTTGGTTATAATCTTTCAAAATGGTATTCTGCAGGCTTTTGGAGCACATCTGTGGTAACTTTGGCCAGTCATCAAAAAATATATTGTGAGGTCGTACCAAAAGGCCTGCAATCTCCATTATAGATGTTCAGTGGGATTGAGGTCAGTGCTCTGTGTGGGTCAGGCAAATTTTAACAGCATGGTTACATTTCAGTCGTTTAGCAGACGCTTTTATCCAAAGCGACTTACAAATGAGAAAACAACACAAGTCAGTAGTTTAGGGAAAACCAGCGACACTGTAGTATCATCAAAACCTGCGCTTAACTCGATCTGTCTGTCTGCTGATACTGATAGTTATTAGGATAACTGATAGCAAATACAGTGACGTTCAAAGCACACAGTTGGCCAAAATGCATGCAAATTTAATAATAATCAGAGTTTTGTACCATTCTAACAATTTACTACATAATAATAATCTCCATGTCTTTATAAGAGGCATGATGCAATATTCATCAGATATCATCTTTTAAATGAATCCAGAATTATTTCATACCACAAAATATTTTTAAATTAAAGTCGTGACATTGAAACAGCAGACATGATATTTAAGCGCCGTGCTTCCGTCTTTGTTTTTATAGATATTTTAACTGGAATAATTAAATTGTTTGTGAAAAAAAAAATAATTTAACTTAATTTTTCATCTTTAAAAGTTACTTTAGTGGAAAATCATTTGAATTAATTGATTGACTTGACCAGTCAAGTGTTTTAGACAGGTTTTGTATTTCAGATGCAGGTAGAACCAAATATTTAGAATGTTTGGTTTAATAAATATGCTTTTAATCCCTGCTGACTCCTATCTCTTCTCAGGGATGGCTGCTGTGTGAGGACCAGGCTTGTGGAAACCGGACACGGCGACTTCCAATTGCCTTCTACCGATCGGGTCCGATTTGTCCAGTGTGCTGCAAGTCCATTCTGAAACCTGAGGTAGGGATTTAAAAAAATAAAAAAATATGCCAGCATCCTATCGGTGCATTGTGACCAGCTGATGGTGCTGTGGAGCCAGGGTAAATGCTGTGTAGCCTTTCATAGAAAGCTGAGCTGTTTAAAGGCCCTGTCTCTTTCCCCTGCCTGTAGTCCACTTTCTTGCACAGCACCCTAATTAGCTTTTTTTTCTTGCACTTGTCAGATAATCATTGTGTGTGCAATTGTCTGTGGTGCAGTTAGCTATAACCGAGATGAATACGTTTTAATAAGTAGACCAACTCTAAAACAATCCTAAAGATTTATAGGTTGTTCCAGCGTATACAGCATGAGTTTGGGTTTTTTTTGGGGGGGGGCAATATCCAAAATCTATGGATATCCCACCCCTCCTCACTATTACCTTATCTAGCATTTTCTTATTGTTCTGTCCAAAGCACCCCCTCTCCCCACCTCGTCCTCCTTTCTCTGCCTGATTTCTGTCAGGTTCTGTGGCGACAGGTTGAAACCCAAAAGGACAATTTCTCTTGTCACCATAGCCACTTAGGTGTCCCCTTCTCTGCCTGGTGAGATGGCAGTTTAAACTGCTGGCTGAATAAAACATTAACTTCCTCACCCCTTTCGCCGTCCCTCTGTCGCTTGCCTCTCGGCTGACAGCGATGCGCCTCATCTCGCGTCTCCCTGGCCGCTGAGACATCGACCGCCATTGTATCTAGATTAAATGGAAGCGTAATGGGCACCCTAGACTGATTGGCTGGTAATTTGGAGGAGTTATATACAGGTGCAATTTGTAATATTTTCAGTAAATTAGGTTTTTTTTCCCACTTCTCCCTCCCACTCTTTCTTTCTCTCACTTTCTTTCCCTTGATGCTGTTTCTTTCTCCTGCCTACTAGTCTTTCGTTAACTCTTCCACAATCTCTCTCTCTCTCTCTTTTTCTGGCTTATCCCCCTCCTCCCCTCGTTCCCTCGTTCTCTCCGTTTTATTGATGTACGCTCAGGCGCCCATTAGGGCTTCCTTTTTTTTTTTTTTTTTTCCCCCTCTAGTGGAAATTGCAGCATGTTAATTTTCACACAAATTACAGCAATAGCAGGTATCTCTATTTGATACATTATAACGGGAGCAATCAGGGATAATTGAGTGCCTTTCAGATGGAGACCGGCGCATTCACTTCAATTCAAAGCCAGTCCATTTATCGCCTAATCGCTCTTTAAACACTGAATTTCTGGGAACAAAAATTCTTGTCATAATTTTGCTTAAGTGTATTTGGAAATCACAGTCCTTTGAGCAAGGATAATTGAAATCAAATCCCTTTCAAGGGAGCTGACATTTCTACATTTCCCCCCAATTGAAATTAATTTCAAAAATTGAGCATGAATATCTTCAAATAGCAGGCAATTATACCTTTCAATGGGGAGAAATTATGCGCACAAAAAAGTAGAGACATCAACTGGCGCTTCAGTTAAATGTCTTTGTTTCCCACTGTGTTTGCCTTGTAAAGATTTACATATATTGACTCATTATAAAACCTTGTGATGCCGATCGCCTTCCTTTTTCTAGCTTAGCCCATTAAAATTAACTCAAATTGGAGCGTTTTGTGTTAAGCCTCATCAAAACTGGCTTTTTTTCCCTCCATGGCTGCAGCTGCAGAGATCTGCATGAATAAAAACGAGGCGATTCATATTATATATATATATTTTTTTTTTCTTATGCCTGTTAAACATTTCTATAATAATTCTTTACATTCAGCCAATGTAAGGTTCTTGCTATTAGTTGCCAACATTGCTCCAAAAATCTTTCACACATGGAGTCAAGTGACTTTCAGCAACTGGATGGGTCTGTACAGTTGTGTAGTTTTTTTCCCCTCCCAGTTTGTATATCTTTTCTTATGGAGTGTTTGGCCTATGAAGGCTTTGCAAAGACTCAGGAGAGTGCCGGGGGCAAGTGCGGCGTGGCCGCCTTGCCGTTATTGGGGGGGGGGGGGGGTGCTGTGTCTAAGGGTGGTCTCAGGGGAGAGGCAATTTCACAGTTGGTTTGCTTGTTAGGCAGTCGGGCCGAAAAACCACACAGATTTGTGGCGAAAATTGAAATGGTGTCAGTACAGGAACAAAGCACTGAGCAGTCCAAAATCTGCGGCAGGGTTGGGGGTGCGGTCAGCAGACTAAATTTTAAATTGAATAACGCCTGATGATGCGCTCCTCTTGCCTATTTGACACCTGTCAGAATCTCTGCTGACTCTAGTGTAGGGCTTTGGTTTGGCTCTGTGCTTATGCCTGTATTATTTCGCAAACTACATTTACTGGTGGGACAGCGGGCCAGAAACACACGCGTGTGTTTATTCAGTGCTTGCCTGCCAAGCTGTCCATGCTGGAGCTGGCTACGAGGCCTCCATTTATGGCTGCATTGCTGAGTCGATGGGCAGCCTTGTTGACCAGCTACTGCATTATGGGTCAACAGCTGTCTGCCTCATCGGAGGCTGTGGAGGGCAATTAAAAGCGTGCCGGCTGTAGAGAGGCCCTCGTTAAATTCCCCGTGCAGCACGGCTGCGCATTGCCCGGCTTCTATGGCGACTCGGGGAGACGGGGACCCAATAATGGCAATTAACATAAAAGTATAATGGCTAATCAAATTGACAACCGCCGTTGTTCATCAGCTCTGCACACAATGCCTTATCAAAACAAACTATTATGAAGTAGGTAATTTCGAGGTAATTTCAGAGTCGATCTTCTCTCTCCCCCCCGCTCTCCCTCGCTCTCTCTCTCTCTCTCTCTCTCTTTCCGACCTGAGCACTTCTGGCAAGCAGACATGTGCCCAACGGTAATTACAGCAGCATTTACAAACCAAACAAATTGTTTCCTGCATTTGTGGCTCTCTCCAGGTGAGGAGGGGGAGCAGCAAGGCGCCTGGTTTTAGCCAATCAGACAGATTTGGCAGGTTATATGACTCTAAACTCAGGGCTCGCCTGAGCGACTGTGTGTTTGCCTCTGTCTGTGACAGTGTAGAATATACGCCAAACACTACCTGTCTCTCCAGCTGTAATTAACGCAGGTGATTCTGCAGCTTTCCCTGATTGAATTGCACCAATCTCATTACGCTCCAGCCTCCCATTTTCTCCAAAGAGACGGGGGGGGAAAAACAGTACTAAGCGATCTGAGGTAAACATCAGTGTGATCATGGCTAATTGTTTTCTTTTTTCTTTGGAAATGAATGAGCGATTGAATAATCGACCACCACAGCGTTACTAAGCAGTTTGAACAGAATACATAAGGGAGTCAGAGATTTTATTGACTCTGCGTTGTATTGTATTGATGATGTGGCCATTGCCGTATTTAAATTATGTTCCAAGTTGAATTCTGACCTCCGTTCTTTATGACTTTCATGTATAGCAATTTTCTCTGCTAGTTTGCTTCTCATGGCTATGATTGTTTAGTCTGTTTCTATAAATGATACATTTGCTTCTTTTTCTTTATTGCAGTATTCAGAGAAAGCCCTGTACAACCAGTTAAGCTTCTACCGGTACATGTTCGACTGGGAATATGCCTGCAACAAGGTCCTGCAGCCAGACGAGAAATGTAAGGAACACTCTAAGTTCACCTTTTTCTCTACAGCTGGACCAAATGGGTCTACACTGTCAGCTTATAGATTTCACTTATACTTTTAAGACCTCAGTACATGACATAGGAGTATGTATACATCTTATTCAGCGGTACAGGCTTGGGTTGGTCAATGAGTTAGGGGTTGGGGGAGGCATGGGGGGTTAAGGATGTGCAGCCCCTCAAGTCGACAGCCTTAATTCAGGCGACGGATTCAATCACGGAGCGGAGCGGTATACGAAGCAGTCCAATCAGTTGGAGGGAGCGAGAGAGGGAGAAAAGCCTCCTCTCAGGGCCGGCAGGCACTCAGTAATAGCGTTGGCTGTGTTGATTGAAAACAGTTTTTAGATTTTGGAAAATGATAGGGCAAGTAATTGGCAAGAAGGCAAAAGGATAGGCCTTCATAAATAATGGGACATGGAGCATATATTTCGAGCGGCCCAGTGGAGGATCCGAGCTCGGTGTGACCGCCACTACCCAAGCCGTTGCTACTTAGCCACCGGATTCTGTGATTGATGTCACTTGATTAAAAAGGACCTCTCGGAACGGACTTATGCATTTATTTATTTCTTACAGCATGTGCCGATGAGGTCTGGAGCAGGAGCTAGAGGTGTAGATAAATATAATGTGTAATCAATAGATGACCACTCAGAACATGAAGCAACCAGAGTGGGTCTGGAGGGGGTGGGAGTGCGAGCTAACATGATTATAGACTTGGCTTCTCTCAGGAATTTTTATTTCTCTACTTTTTGCTTCTGTTGTTTCTTGCCGTGATTGTGGCCAATCTGCGCAGTTTGTGACCTGTCTTTTCGACCTCTAATTCCAGTTTTTTTTCTTTATTTATTATTCTGATACCTTTGATTTCCATCAGTTAATTCACAATAAACAGTGAACTGTTTACAGGTTCACTGCTTAGGACTGACATCCTGGATTTTTGAGAATTAGGTATAAACTCCTGGACAAAAACTATGTACACAATAATCGTATGCACATCTATTCATACCTAAATACTCTGCCGTGTTTCTGGGTAACGTGATCAAACGTGGACACAACCATGAAAGCGACATCAGCTGCTTGGTATTTCCATTTAAATCTCCATTACGGTAATACGGGTAAGAGAACTTGGCGGTTTGATTTGAGGGATTTTTATTGGCTGACAGATATTAGCTTTATGTTTCACAGACATCTATGCACTCTGACTGAAGTTAACTTCTTGTGTAGAGCTGATTTCTTATTACAGCGTCTGTTTCGCCGGATGAAGTTATTCATCATTCTTAAAGAGCGAACTGAAAGGGTACACGATTCTATATAGTATGCGCAGATGCGGTGTTTACAGACTTAATTATAAGGACAATGAAATTCGAGAAATTTGACGATGAAATGGTAAATATGAGACCAATGTTAAAAAATATGTAATTGATAGAAACACTATGTGCCTTCAGATTATTGCAACTGCATTTCACTGCAAGTAGTTGAGGACTAAACCAATATTTCAGTTTTTACTCTTAAATATATTTATATTTATTAAGAAACTTCATATGCCAAAATGGTAACATTTATTCAGTTTAATAATGTTTGTTTCATCTTTGTACAAGTGTGAATAAGCACATTAGCATTGTGTAGCGTTAATGCTCAACATGCAGAAACAAATGAAGTCAGTGGACAGACCTGGTGCTGAAATCCAAACTAGTCCTTAAACCACATGTTGTCTTTCAAACGGAGGACACATCATCATATTAATTTGCAAATTAAAACATGGCGTCTATCAAGCAGACCAGACATCCTTGCATCCAAATTAGCATGCTTTGTTTTATATGGAGGGAGTGGTGGCTCAGTGGTTAGGGAGTTGGACTATCAATCTAAGGGTTGTGGGTTCAAATCCCAGGTCCACT
>JAOUQT010000023.1:559174-575774 GCA_025769995.1 Xyliphius kryptos
ACTGCTTAAGGCGGACTAGAGAGGAACTTACAGGGCTGTTTATATGGTACTGTCTTTTACATAGACCAGGTCCTGATTTAGACACCAGGTGGGTCACCTTAAAGAAATCAGGTCTGAATGTTCATAATAATTGTATTTGAGATGTCCCTGGGTTTAACTACTTCATGCCTAACTTTGTTGCAACCTAAACCATGCCATGTGAGGTATAGATTGCACAGTGGTAATATTCTGGATTTTCCCATAATAAAGGGGGTTCTTATGGCAGAATTCTTTTAAAATTCCCTACTTTTGTTCTTGGTGTTTTGTAGAACCCCATTTTATTCTCCAATTTGTCAAAGTAAAGACACTTTAGATGCTTGAGCTTTCTCCTTCTTTTCAGTCAACAACCATGTATCCTTTACTTCAGTCCATTTACTCCAGCCAGCAGTGCACAAAGGAAGGGTGTGTGAGGTCAAGTTCTGGGCTGAGAGAAAGGCACCAGCATAGAAGCAATGATGGAATAAAGTGTAGTTCCAGAAACTTTAAGTTGTCCGCTTTGCAGTACATGTGCGCACGCACACACACACCCACACACACACACACACACAAAACATACAAATCGTAATTTTACCGAATTCACCCCCTTTCCACACCCCAGGACGTTTAGTGTCGTATCGTCGCAGATTTTCTGTCTGTCTCTGATGAGCGAGGAATTGCTTTTAAAGTGGGCATTATGCCAGCTCGACGGCACAATAGAAAAACCAATCTTGGCGCTATTCTGTCGGCCGTGCTGTTATTGTGCCGCTTTAGATAACTGCGAGCGTACAGTGTGAGGAGCTGGAGCATAGGAGCAAGGGGAGAGCTGGACGCACGGGCCAGAGGTGAAAGTGGCGATCCTGCTAAAGCCTGTAGAGTCCAGTCACAACAGGAACAATAGTGCTGCGTAAATTGGACTGGTGGGCTGTTCTGGGAAGTTCAAAGACATTAAACTTAACAGTTGATGGAGTCTGATTGACTGATCACAACCGACCACTTTAAGGCCAAAATTGCCGCTGATGCTCGCTGCCCAGCATGTGCTCTGCGGATCTCATATAGCTGTTACTTGATGATGAACTTGGGGCAATGCGTTGTCACTATGATTTTAAGTGTGCTTTTTTGCACATTTTGGAATGCTTTTAATTCCCTATTCATATTTAATAAAGTAAATTAATCAGCGGTTGGCATATGAGAGAAATTTTTACTGGATACAATATATTTAAGCAAATGATTATGGACATTTCTACTAATTATTAGTAGGCCTGCAAGAAACTAATCAATTAAAATGTAACTAATTTACTAATCAATTAGTTATTATAGGCATAGGTACAGTTGCTTCTATTTGATGTAGAACAACTAATACAGAAACTTTGTGGCATGTCTCTTTTTTAAAATTCATAATGCATAGAAAATACTTATGCAACTTCAAAGTGAAATGGACTATAAACCATCACAGCAAACGTCATGAATTCACGACTAGCTATATTATTTCCAGTGGCGGTATGCAGCACGTGCCGCAGTCGTGTACTGTTCTCTCAATTTAAGGAAATCATTCCCAAATAATTCAGTTGGACTTGTAGATTACCATGAAGAGTGGTAAAATGAGAATTGTGTTGTAACATGAAATATTGTAATAAATTAAATAATTATATTGTACAGTATACTACTTTTACATAGCCGACTGTTTTTGTATCTTAAAGCAACATTATAAAAACAATTTTACCTTAAAACAACAGCTTTAAAACCATATTGATGGTTCACTGAGTTATAATGGGGTAAGTAGTACCTCAGTTATAACAGCTGCACACTTTTAGTGCCGTTTTTAGCATGATGTATCTCTGCTTTGTTTGTGCGTCAGCCTTTACCTGTACTGGTTTAGTAACACTTAGCACAAACAGCTGTCTTTGCATGAGGGGCGCTGAGAGCATGATGAGTATTAATAATAGTGTAAGTGTGTTTAACTCTACAACTAGGCACATGTGGCATTGATTCTGTTTCTAAGCTTGTTTAGTTTATTATTGTGGGAGTGCAGGAACTTGCTATAGTAGTTTCAAAGCGAAAAACAGAATAAACACCCTGCACAGGTCACTAACCCATCACAGACCTAGAAAGCAAAGAATTCCAATTCCTTTACTATGTTAATGTCTGTATATAACTGTTCTTATGCTGCTGAATTTAGATGTGTGATTAATTACATGTAAATTTCTATAAGGCACTAGAGGGCATGCCTTATTGTAAATAAGTCATGGAAATGAGGTGTTGTTACACAGGTGGACTAAATTGTCGGTACCCTTGGTTAATGAAAAAAAAAAGCCTTAATTGTCCCACAAAAGTAATAATAAATATAAATGCAATGAAAATTAACAAATTAAAGTCAGACGGTGCAATTCGACCATGCTTCAACAGAATTATTTTGGACATTTAGTCTGGACAGAAATGATGGCACCCCTGAAAATATTGTGACACAAAGGACATGTTTAGTCAAGCTTGGTCAACTTATTAGCATCACAGGTGTCTACAGTCTTGTAACTAGTCAGTGGGCCAATAAACAGAGCTACAGGTAGTCACTGTGCTGTTTGGTGCTATAGTGTGTACCACACTCAACATGGTCCAGAGGAAGCAAAGTAGAGTTTTCTCAGGAGATTAGAAAGAAAATTATAGACAAGCATGTTAAATTTAAAGTTTATACAGCAAGACCGGACAATCTCCAAGCAGCTTGATGATCCTGTGACTAGAGTTCCATATATTATTCAGACATTTAAGATCCATGGGACTGTAGCCAGTCTGCCTGGACGTGGCCGCAGAAAGAAAATTGATGTCAAATCAAAGAGATGGGTAATACGAATGGTAACAAAAGAGCCCAGAAAAACATCTAAAGAGATTAAAGGTGAATTTCAAGCTCAAAGAACATCGGGTTCAGACCACACCATTCGCCATGGTTTGGGCCAAAGTGGACTTCATGGGAGACAACCAAGAAGGACACCATTATTGAAAACAAAACATAAAAAGCCAGACTGGACTCTGGCAAACTACATATTGACAAGCCACAACACTTCTGGGAGAATACTCTGTCGACAGATGAGGTCAGCAACAGATGGTCGGACATTGTCTTTTGGGATCCTTTGGTAGACAGCAGAATTCATATTTCCATTCCTCACAGCAAGACTTCAGGTCCTGATGCAGCAAAACAGCCCCAGCCCATCACACTACCACCACCATTTTTTTACTGTTGGTATAATAAAAAGCAGTGTTTCTTCTACCCCCCCAATGTAATGGGGGACACACCTTCTGAAGAGTTCAACTTTTTCCCATCGGTCCACAGAATGTTCTCCAAAAAGTCTTGGGGATCATCAAGATGGGTTTTGGAAAAATTGAGGCGGTAATGTTTGTGTTTACTTGTGTTGTCTTTGATTACTATTTGATTGGTTTGACACATGCAAAAAACAGGAAATGAGGACGGTGCAAACACTTTTTCACACCACTAGTTAAAATAACAGGAGTGGCTAAGAGGAAACCATTGGACTATTTTAAAGTGGCGTTCTATGACCCCTGACCCAAATCCTATTGAGCATCTTTGGAGAAAGCTGAAACATGTTGTCTGGAAAAGGCACCGTTTAAACCTGAGACAACTGGAGCAGTTTACTCATTAAGAGTGGGCAAAAATACGTGCTTAGAGATGCAGAAGTCTCTTTGACGGTTAGAGGAATCGTTTTATTACAGTGATTTAAGCAAAAGGTTGTGCAACAAAATATTAAGTTAATTTTACCCTCATTTCTGTCCAGGCCTGTTTAATAAGGCTTTCATTTGTCTGCCTTTTATTTGTTCATTTTATAGCAATTTTATTTATGACATTTGTCAGATTCAAGTAACCATTGTGTGTTTTTCTTTTACTAACTGATACCAACTGATACTGGTACCAACAATTTTGTTCATGTCTGTAGCCACAGTGTTAAGTGGCTTTACGCCTTTTTTCCGTGATTATTCACTATAATGCACATCCTCAATTGCCTTATAGCTTTTATAATACAGTTACAAGCACACTATAATGAAAGCAAACAAGGTTTGATTCATAAATACATTTGCTGCAAGCAAAATTGTTAAACTTTTCTTCTGTGATTTATTCAGTTTTTTTTAAAAGGGAACACCAACGCTGAGTAACAGTATTCCAATTTCTCGATTGATCAAAATTGAGAGACATTTGTCTCTAAACCACCAGAAGGCTCTACCATAACATTCTTCGGCACGAACACTTTACTGAAGAGAGAATGCTAACCCAAAAAAATTGGAATGGTCTGTGTCCTTGTGCTTTAGTGTCCGCTTTCCTCCAAACATCAAATGCTCTTTTTGTTGTTGCTTTCCAGGGAGCCAAGCAAAAGTTGGTGTACATTTTCCCCATCCACCCCTTTATCTCTAAACCCATCTTCTCACCGCAGTTTGATTCAATCAACAGGAGCTCCTTGTTTCTTAGCATGAGCACTGTATGGCTGAGTCATTGTAAATCATATCGCCTTATGCATTAGAAGCCTGTGCTGCATAACGGGAGCCCAGTCCTAGTCGTGATTGGGCATCAGACCTCATGCCTCTTGGGAACAGACGAAATCCTAACTTCATCCCAGTCACCGCTTTCTTCTCGCTGACTTCATCAGCGTTCCCAGTCGGGTTTTAAAAGGACTGGAGTCAGAGACGTATTGTGTGCACACAGAGTAAGTGAAGTGTGCGTCTGAAAGGAGAAAAATTTCAGATGCAGAATCTGATCTGCATGTAGACTGAAAGTCCCTCCGGCTGATTGCAGCAAGCGAGGTAAACGTGGAGGCAATTTCACACCCAGCGGGAGGCTTTCCATAATAAAGCAATTTCTTTCCTTTTTGGGGAAATATTAGATATCCGGTATCAATGACTTCCGAATGGTGTTGTACTCTGATTTCATTCTTTTCATGAAGAGCATTTTATTTTCCTCCGTTTTAGTCATCCGTTTTACTTCTCCCTCTCTCCCTCGCCCTCTCTCTGCTGGTCTCGCTTTTCCTTGTCTCATTTTTAAGTGTGGGCAGTGTGATTATGCTCGTGGCGTAATGTAATTTTGCCGCATTGATAAAATAAAAATTGTCCTTTATCAGCGCGCAGCTAATGCTCAATTTGCAGGCTATCTCCTCTGCAACCTTTTCAGGGCACTGAGCTCTCGGCCTCGCCGCCCCTCCTCCCCCGCACTCTGCCAGCCTCGAGCTGCTGCAAATCCGCGGGTGCGATTGTCAAATCAATTATTCATTCTGTGCAATTACACTCGCACAAAGAACTTTTCCCTGCTCGCAGTGATGATTAAATTAACAGCTATTCCAGCTGCCTGATAACATCTAATAGAATATTCATAAGCAGCCCAAATGGAATGTATGATCTCCATTAACTTCATCATGCTCACTTAATTACATGCTTGTTATTGTATTTACACCTAGTTAGAGCACATGGAAGCTGATACACTCTCTTGGACTAGCTTAGCTTTCCTCTATCACTAGGCAGTCAGCCGTGCCACTCCTGCCTGCCGTCTTCTTTATGTCTGTGTCTTTCTGAAAGTGCTGCTTGCCTGGACAGCTTTCTCAGTTCATCTTGCATTTCTTCTTGCTTGTCCCCCCCTTGCATTTGTGGCTCATTCCTCTCCCGGTCTCTTCTCATGTTCTCGCACTTTTTTGATATGCTATTTATTTTAAATAGGACCCCTGCCGGGCCAAGGAGGAAAGCAAGGTCTCTGACAACCTTTGTGGCTTTTAAGTTGCTCTTTTATCCATTCCCTACACAATGATTGGGACGAAGAATGAAGAAGATGAGGAGGAAGAGAAAGGAGAGGAAGGGGAAAGAGAATTATTTTCTCCCACCTTTCAAAAATGATGACATGATTGCTTGATCATGCATCATCTTTCTTCCTCTATCCTCTTTACTTTTTCTCAGGTAAATAGTATTCGCCTCCTCACGCTGTCTCATGTACCAGCCTTTTTGCCCATTGCTTTCCCTTCTTCTTCTGGGTTGTTCTGTAAAGTGTGAGATAATGGACGTTGCCACAGCTGCTCGTATGTGTGCACAGTTACCCTGTTTCCTTAAATATTTAGTTGCTTGTGTAAGGTTCTCCTTTGTTCCACACCGACTCTTGCACTCGGTCATGACCTCAAGTCTTGTAAATTAGTGCTGGGATCACTAAGCACTAAAAAACGGGACCTACATGGCCCTTTGGCTCTGTAAAGCCCTCATTGGCTGGAGGTTGAACTGCAGTGTCATATTGTGAGAATTGTTTTCCACTGTACAGAATCTTTACATATTTAAATGCACGATGAGTTAAAATTCACTCGGCAGTAATGTCGTCTTTGATTTTTCTCACAGCTTTGTGCCTTTGCAAAGACTTGGCTTTACAAAAGACTTTGGTTAAAGCCTTCGACTCGATCAGTAATTCCAGTTCAGTCCTGCCAGCCTGCCAAAGTCTCCTCCATCATCTCCTCTCCGTTATTGAAGGCCCTCCCGTTGGGATAAATGACCCGAGATATCGACCCGATTGCCTGACCCTGTAGCTCCCTGGCTGCGCAGTCTATTTAGCCTCAAGACTTCTACAGACACCTTACCCCTTTAAGCACAGTACTACAGGCACAAGCAGCGGATTATTGCAGCATTATCGATTCCTGGAGACTTTAGCTTGAAATGATACTTGATAAACCTCTCCAGTCTTCTGTCCGAGAGCGGAGTTCGATATTATATGTGATGACTTTTCGCCTCAGTCTCAACTGCAGAGGGATTGCTTTTCACTTCTTACCTGCTAAGAGACCACTGTAGTTGTCTTGATGTGATTTTGTCTAAAAGGAGCGATCACATGAGCGATCGTTTACATGTCCGTACATATGTTAAAAAAATTTTTAAAAATCTTATGTGGCTATATTTAGGGGCTCAAGCACAGAGTGCTTGGAAGACTATTGATTTTGTTCAGATCCTTCTTACTATTATTTTTTGTTTGCTTGGAAACGCCAACTTCTTGTTTCTCTTATTTTTAAAAAAAAATGTGAATTCTTCTCCTTTCTTTTAACGTTCAACTTAAAAATTTTGTTGTTGTTTTTTGTAGCCACGTCTATGTTTTTCAAGCTAACTTTTTAAAAGTTTTTTTATGAACTTCCCTTTCTAGTTATCATTATCATTATAATTGTTTTTTAGGTAAAATGTGTTGGGCAGGCAAGACCGGGAGTGCTTACAGAAAACAAATTTGGAGGGCTGGTGTGCAAAAGTCTCACCGATTTGGCTTTATAGTACATCCAAATGCGTTTAGGTTTTTACCTCGCTCCAAAATTTTTTTACAAACTACACTTTTTTCCAGACTCCAATCAAAATACTTGATACTAGCAATTTTTTTTAAATGCTTTCATGACTTGATCCTGACTTGAAGTTTTTCAGCCAACCCCCATGTGATTGGTATCAAAAAATTCAGCAGGATGAGCTCTTCAATAACTGTTTTTTAAAAAACTTTACTTTTCAATAGTCAAGCTGCTATATTAAAATGAATCCATACAACGGAATTCTAATTAATTCATCATTTATTGTAATATTAAAAAACTCAAAAACACTTCACTCAATAACTCTGCAACCACGCAAACATTTACAATCAGTCCCGAAGAGGCCGATTACATTTAATGCGCTTATGTCTTAATAGGGCTCTATAACAGCTATATTTTTATATATATTTGCACAAATCCAGTAATTCACTGGTTTGTTGTACAATTCTTTCCACAGTGTACTTCAAGAATGGATGGAATGAAGAAAAAGAAGTGTACAAGAAGCTGAAGATGGTGGTGGACCGTGTTCTTGTGTCCAGCTGCTACTCTGAGGTCAACCTCGCCAAGCTCTTCCAGGCCTTTACATCACTCAAGTAGAAAGTTATTTTAAGTAATATGATGTCTTCCCTGTGCTTTTTGCACCATTAACTGTCCATAATTGTTTTTAAAACCCATGTACGGTCATTATCTAATGTCCCTCCCATCCATCAAAACATAACCTTCGACAGCGTCCGGATTTTATTTTTGGCTGTATCACTGTCCACCTTGTGACTTGTGCTCTGATGATTGGTCACGAATGAGAAGAGAAATGATGGCTGCACTATGTGTGTCCGTCAAGCCAAACCTCAATTGGCTGCTCATCACGCACCCGGACCCACGAATCATCACGACCCTAATCACATCCATTTAGTTTCACATCCTGCATCCAGGTCTTTAATCGATCTCAATTCAGTGACAGAATGGACAAGAGGCCCCTAAAGACCATAAAACACCAGCACTCCACCTCCCTTCCCGTTCCACCACACACAGAGGCTGGATTTCAGAGGGAACAATCAGGGGTAATAACTTCTCTCCAGCGCCACTGGTCCTTGACAGCGTAGCAATTAGCCAATGATACAGACTTAGCCCGGTGATTTCTGCCTCTGGATGTGATTGGATGCTCATTGGAACATTTGCCTCCTCGTACATGGTGGATATTTCGTCAAAATTTAAGGTTATCAGGTTTTGATGAGGTGCCTTAAACTGTTGTGTTTTATCAGCAAGCAATTTTTCATTGTTATAAATTTTTGTGTCTGCATTTTGTTGTTTTCTGCATTTGCTTGTTTTGTGTATTATTGTTAAATAAAGTAAGATAAAATTCCCGCTTTCTTACAGTGTTCAGGTTCTGTAGAGACCGCTAGTCTGTTTTTGTACTACTTGGACCAATCAAGTACCTTCGCGTTAACAATGTCCTTTTTAAACATTATACCAAAAAGCCTAAGCCCGGCTGCAGTGCAGGAAACATTTTTACTTTATCATTTAAAAGCTGTGCTATTTTGTGTTTAAAGCGAATCCAAGACGAGCCAAATACACTGATGAACTAACTCGTGAAAGTAATTCTGTTGTGTGGCCCACCCCTGCAGTGGTTTTTCCAAGCCGGTGTTAAAAACCTGGAGAAACTGGAGGTGTGCAGGGTCCATGAGGGGAATAGGGCTGGTGCAGTGTTAAAAATGGTGCTTGTACCATGTGTTTATAATGACAGGTGAGTGATTTTTTTTTTCTCCTTACACCATTTCATCATTGCAAATGCCAATTTCCATAAGTACCGTGCTTGAAAAATCACTTTAGACGACAGCCACTAATGGCATCGACCTCAGAGATTGTACACTTTAAGAGCGGCTTTATGGCCCGGCTTTAGTCCAGACTGTGATCGACAGCGCACTTGCGGAGGCCCGAGTTGCCGCCGACGTTAATTTATATATTTATTATATCACGTCTCCTGTGAGCCGAGCAAAACTACTTTACATGAGGAAATAGGCTAGTTGGGGCTATTCTAAAGGCTTTTTTAATTTTATTTTATCGCACTTTACAAGGTTAAGTCATCAACCCATGGGTTTGGATTTCAATGACACATTCCTCCTAAAGCGCCAGCCTGTTTTCAAACTGAGCTGCTCAATGGCGTGCAGGCTTTGCATTCATTTAGCCTGCTAAGCTAATAACAACGAATCGAGTGCTTTTTGTAATGCTAAGCTTTATTGGCCGTCTTTCGGGCCAGAAATAGTGGTTGTCGAGCAAAGCGGCGAACAAGGTCTCCTTTGATGAGGGAATTAGTGCTCCATTCTCTCCCTATTATTCATAGCGCGGCGGAATATGTAAGTAGCTGTGGGTGTCAAAAGGAAAAGCCGCTCCCGTTGCAAAGTGCTTCCCTTGTTTCCCCTCAATAGCAGGCTATGAGATGATAAACCGCTTAATACACTGAACTAATTGGATGAGTGTAAAAGAGACGGGGGGAATTAAGGCACACCCGGGGGAGGCAACGAGGGACGGGAGTGTTACTGAGGGCCCCTATCATTCATCCAGCCTTTTCACACTGGTTTTCTTCTCCTCGACTCCCCAAAAAAGCAAGAAGTGGGCTTCATATGGACACATACAGACCTGAAAAACAGTATTACAGCCTGTAGTTAAACATAACTGGGGTACATTTACTGCCCCTGATGGACTCGTGGGATACCAGTCCACCTAGACCTCATGTCATTACCAGCAGTGACACTGAGGTGAAGATAATGGCATCTGATGGGCTGATTACTTTCTGTTGAAGTGTCGATGTCCACCAAAGACCGAAAGTGTCCTGACATCCATAATGGTGATCAGTTAAAGGAATAAGGGTCATTTTTGTCTCACTATAGATTTATTTTTTAATCCACTGAAGTTATGAACAGCACTGGCTAGGTAAACATTTGTAGATCTTAAAAATGCATTCGATTGATTGGTTTTAATAGAGATATATGTGTTAAGAGAATGAGAAGTTCTCAGATTACTATTTAATTAATCTATTTATTATTTAATCCAAAAGAGATTTTAAACATGGACGTGGACATACTGGATTAGACCATCCCTGAAACAAAGTTAATGTGTCAGTACAAAGCAGAAACTTTTCCTTTACATTACTAAATGTATCATATTTAAAGGGTTGGGAAAATGGAATCCATTCAGTAAGCCTCATTTTACAAGGATTTAACTATTTATATAGCTTTAATTCTACAAAATCAAACAATTTTTAAAGATTTACTATAACCATCACTGTGTAAAGAAAACCATATAGCCTAATAGCCAAACTTTAATGACGGTTCAATTATTAAAAGAAATGATCATTCAGATTTTTAATTAATTTGCATTTTTAACTTTAACATTTAAAAACCACAGATGGACTAAACAAAGGGATGTTTGTGTTTTTGATGAACAAGTAGGGGTACACAAACTTTTGCATTGGTCTTTATACCCAAACATTTGTGTATACAAATGGTTTTGAAATGCACCCGTATTCATATATTTGACTTTTATGCATGCTAATTGTATTATTTAAAAAGTCTTTTTATATGGATGGATGGAGTCACGAAACATCTTAATAGTCACGGTACAAAAAAATTGGTTAAAGGGTTCAAATATATAAATTCTTATTCGGATTTTAATTAATTTTATTTACTTTGGAGTAAAAACCACAGACAGACGTTTGCTTTCTTGACCAGCACAGAACGTTTGTGCGTAAAGATGGTTTTAAAATGCATACATATACATAAAGCCTATTTTGTAAGGTGCAAATTTGGATGTTTGACTTTTGTGTGCTGATTTTATGTCTAATAGGGATGAAGACAAGAAACTTATCTTAATAATGACTTTACAGACTGTTATGTGTAAAGATGGGTTTAAATGCATATATTCCTAAAAGTCTATTTTGTAGGTTAGTCAAATTTGGATGACTTTTATGCGTGCTGGTATATTAAAACAGTGTTTTTCATAAATGCAAGATGGGTGGATGGAGAAAGGCAGGAAAGACGCACCTAAAGCCATTGCATTGCAAAAAAGCATGGAAGGGTCACAATTTGTAAATGTGAATAAATCAATTGTAAATCTTTTACACTGTTAGTCATGGTTAGAAGTTTTCCTGAACTTATTCAGGGGTTAAAATAATGGAAAAACTGTGATTTAACTGCCCACAGAACTTTTTTCCGTGGTGTTAAAATAACCATTAAAGCACTTTGCTACTTTATTTGAAGTGTCTTTACTAAACGCCTGACACAGTACATACTTTATTAGAGTAATTACTCATGCTGCGCGTGGCTGACGTTCCGTGCGCGTGTGGGAGGTAAGATATTAGAATGTAGTTCCAAATAAGCGAAGAGCAATTTTACTGTTTATATCCAAGCGTTAAGTAAAATTCCTTTGCTTTTTTATTACTAATATTCACAGTGAATTGAGTCGAGTCTGCACTGCTGAGGTTTCCAACCTTCTCACTCAGAGGCAGGTCTATATGAGGAAAATGGCAAAGAAAAAATGGGCTCCTTTTACTTCTTGCTCCTTTGAACATATTGTGCACTTGTCACGCGTGACATGTCAGATGTTTAACTGGTTTGGTCTCGGTGTGCGGGGAAGGAGGTACTTAAAGCCCAAGTTGGTGAGAGTTAGAGAGAATAAATTAAATGAAGAGCTAGATCTCCACCAGAGAGAGAGAGAGAGAGAGAGAGAGAGAGAGAGAGCGAGGCCTTTCCCTCCTCCCAGCATCATCAGCATCAGGCTTTATTTCACTGATCCCGCTTGTTTGTGGCGTTGGAATGAGTCGGATTAGCGGGTGTAAAACAAGGAAGGGGAACTCTGGAACTCTTTTCACGGCAATAAATAGAGGGAAATTAATCCTAGAGGTAATTTCACGCGATTTGCCTCGGCACCATGGACGGGTCAAACGAGGGGATAAATGATTTGGTTGAAAGAAGCCGCATTGATTGCAGTAATAGCATCGCGATCCAGCCGAGAGGATTTTCAGAGTTTGCTCTCGGAATTTGAGAAAAAAAAGACATTCTGATAAACTGGTTGTTACTTCATTAATACTAAAAGACCTGTCGTGTCTTAAACGCATTACAGGTTTAGTTTAATTTGGACCATGTCTTATAAGGCTTGTTTTCTTCACAGGTGTGATTGAATATCAGCACTTGGTTTTGAATAATACAATTTGGGGCTAATGACAGCTTTTTTTTTTTACCAAAATTGATCTGATAGGATGAGAAAAAAAGGCAGATTTTTTTTCATCTTGGACCGCGCCAAAAATGATCATTATAGTAGGCTACCTAAAAATAGTTATTGTTTAGTTATCATTGTAGAGTGACCCAAGAATAACCTATTTCACACTATAAAAAGCATTCAACAAAATTTCTTAATCAAACATATTAAAAGAAAATGCATTCGTTAAAACGAAAACAATCTACATTCGGGTCAAGTTTATGATTAAAATCTAATCCGGTATCAATAATACACAAAAAGCATATTTAAAAAAAAAAAAAAAAAAAAGTCGTGCGTCATGACGTCATCGGAACTATATTTCTCATCCTTACATGCATTGCCATTGCAATTAATATTATAATACTTTATATTAATATTTTATTGTTTCTTCCAAAATTAAAAAAAATAATAAATTAATGAAAAAAACAAGAACCAGTTCTGTAAAATCTGTAATGAAATAATTGTGTAATTGTGTATAAAAATAAGTGTTTCTATAGTATGTTCTTCAGGCAAATGGTTTAACTGTTTTTTTCTTTATGTCTGCTCGAAATAATCGTAAAATCATAGATTTTTGATTCCACCAGTTTTATTTATTCTATTTAGTCATCTTTTATCTGGTGATGCCAAAGAAAGAAGAACTCAAAAGTGTCTCATTGAGTAGTTAATGTGCTGCCATGGCTCGCGGTGTTCATGACAGAGACATAAATAATCTACAAACCTAGGATTTTATGAAAGGAACATAGGTTGAGCTCTACTTAAAAACATTCATACAATACTACATCAAGAGAATCTTTTCAGATTTTCAAATGTACACAGCTTTTTTTTGTAGGGTCTTTCTCCACAATTCATCTTTACAGTGCTCTTTCTATACATATATTCACACGTAGGCTACTGTTAAGAGATCAGTAAACAAGGAATAGTTGCTTTCTGAGCATCATATTGTCTTTAAAAAACAAAAAGTTGTTAAAATGAACATAGGAGTCGAAAACAACATGATTTGAAGAAACGACTGAGAATAATCGTTATACACGAGATCTTCTCGCAGTGCTCAGTGGAGAAATTTAGTGATGCAGGATTTGGACAAGTTAAAGCAGTTCCCTTTGGCATATTATCCCCTCCTCTGGTGCCATACTGGTGATGTAGTCAGCACAGAGGAAAAAAAATTGTGTGGCTGCTTAAAAAAAACAACAGACAAAAACTCAAGTACATTGAGTTAACTGAGTCCAATCTCGCTTGCATGCCCTTTGGCAGTGTAGCTACATTGCTATGTGAGTCAGGAGCAATGGTGGTTTATGAGCATGCCAGGAGGATTGAGTTCAAAGGATGTCCACTGTAACTGTGCATCATGACTCCAGTGCGTTGACAGCTCAGCAGTACACCACACATTTGGTCATGCCTTTTTTTTTTAGTTCATTTTTTAAGGTCCAATTTATTGGAGCAGAGGCTTCAACACACCTCCTTTCCTGTGACGCTGGCAGGCAGGATGTTCAGCTGGGTGAGCTGAGCAGAGTGTTCTTTTGCTTTAAGACGAAGAGCAGCGATGCTGGAGGCTCGACGGTCAGCGACTGTTGAGGTGGTGGAGGAGGAGGAAGAGGAGGATGGATCTGGCAGGCCTGCAGGTGGTTGCACTGGACTTTCAACTGGAGGTGTGGCTTGACGCAAGAGAGCTGCAGCCGTGGAAGCGCTGGTCAGAGGACCCATGCTGGAAAAGAGTCTGAACAAAAGCATTATGATCAGAATTGTAGTTCCAAAAAGTTAAACACGCCTGGCTTTTTAAAGGCAAATGCAGTCACAAGCAGTAAATGCAACATGACAAAGCAATTTTTAAAAAGGCAATTTGGGTGACATGAATTTACACAAAACATATTGATGTAGATTCAGGATATGGGTAAGTTTGCATGTTCTCGCTGTATCTGTAAGCCCTTACAGTCAAATGAGAGTTTAAATCAGATCCTAGTATTAAGATAGAGTGAAGATATCCTAGGGTTAGCGAATGTATTTATTATCCAATGTAATACCCACCCTTGCACCCTGTTAGTGCAGGGAAAGGCTAAAGTATGTTCATTGCTGCTTCAGTGTTTTATTCTGTAAAACTGTAGAATAGCTTTTATGTTGTTTCTTGTTTATTTTAAAATGGATCATGTAGATACTAATTGTATGCAAGTATTAGTAAATGTATTTATCTTTGTGTCTGACCTGTGATAGACTGATGATCTATTACAGGGATAGGCAACATTATGACCCATTGGTGCTTCAGTGTTTTATTTTGTAAATACTGTGTAAAATAGCACGACTCTTGATGCTAAAAACATTTGGTACACAGTGTAGCCTACCTGCCAAAAGTGGGTCCTATGAAGGCTGGATGGCGAAACATTGCAGTTCCCAGAAAGGTGCCCAATCCCAAGGGTGTTGCGGGAGGCAAAGCAGAACTGTTGTGTGGAGACGCCAGCCCAGGGAAGGCTGCAGCAGCCGCAGCGGCGGTCCATGCCGACTCCAGAGCTGAATGAGGATGAGGAGGAAACGGAGCTCCATCGAGATAGTGACTCAAGGGATGTGCAGCAGTAAGAGGTCCAGGGAAAGGTAGACCTGAAGGATGGGTCTGAACTCCTGCTTTTTCCCGTTTCCTCCATTTTGCTCTGCGATTCTGGAACCAAACCTGCACATTAAAATAAAGCTTCTGGTTATTTCAAAGTCAGCCACAAAAGAAAGTACATTCAATGCTGTTTGGTCTCTCTGTCTTGTAGGTTACATTTATAAATACAACCACAATACATTTTATAACAACTCATTCTGTGTTGGTTCTCCTTTTGCAGCTGTAATAGCGTCCAATCTTAGTGAAAAATTCTCTACAAGATTTTGCTGTGTCTGTGGAGATTTTGTCTATTTATCCAAAGGAACACTTGTGAGGTAAGACACTTATATTGGATTTGAAGGCATGGCTTGCAATCTTATTGGTGTACAATGGGTTTGAGGTCAGAGTCTGTTCAGACCAGTCAAGTTAATCCCTATCAAACTCAAAATAATGTCTTCATAGTCTTTGCTTTTTGAAAGTGGGAATCAATGAGCTTTTCCCAAAGTGTTTACATGAAAGTAAAAGTAAACAATTGTTTAAAATGCATGGCATTGCGCTTAGTTTCATACACATGTGGCAATGATAAAAAGAAACACCTGAGTTTAATGATTAAGAGTCCCACTTTTGTCCATGTACTGTATTTTGCATGCTTGTCTGAGCTTGACACTGTAATCCATGTGCAATATTTGCTTTGCTTTAATGAGGTGATAAATAGGCGGAAAGTCGAGGGTAATTACATGACCCAAAACCCCACTTCCTTATGGTCCGTTAGGCCAAGTTTGCTAATTAAAATCTGGTTTAAGCTGCCTAAAAAGGGTGGAGTGTGATAATTAAGAGCTATGCTGACAAAAGATTTTGTTATAATAATGCCTGGAACAAAGACCAAAAACGATTAATGCCCTTTAAATGAAATTCCTTGAAATGCTGGTGACTTTCAAAGGGTATTTAACTTTCCCACGACTGTGCCTCCACCTTATAACTGTCTTTGCTGCAGTGCTACTGTTGGTGTGTGTGCGCGCGTGTGTGTGCGCAAGGCCTGTAAGCAAGCACGCACTCACTGGACAGTGTCAACAGTGGAATGGTGACTCTCCAGCCCCTCCTTATCATGTTTCAGGCTCTTTTGCATGAAAGGCCCCTGGGGAATTTATGAGTTTTATCACCTCCTGATCGAGCCCATTAAGTGATTTGTTCATCCCTAGTTTCAAACAGACATCTGTTGTTTTATGTTGGCAATAACCCTGCCATGTGTTTGTACTGTCTCTTTGGTTATGGGACTTGGGCTTGATCATGCAGGCCACGCTTTGAATAGGCTGGATTGGGAGGAGAAGGGAGGGGTGGCAAACACCTTTAATAGTCTCACTCCTTCCAAGTGCAAAGCATCGGATCAATGCTGGTCTATTGCAATCACAAAATGGGAAATCAAATAGCATTATCCTCGCTGCCCCCCCCCCCCCCCCCCCACCCCCCC
>JAOUQT010000023.1:596928-623478 GCA_025769995.1 Xyliphius kryptos
CCCTTTATAAACTCTTACTTGTTTTATGGCCTAATGGCTATTGCAAAAAAACTCATCATAGTAGTATAGAAATTAGAAGTTATTTATAAGACAGTTCTATAGTCTGCCATTGTTGTTCCATATAGTGTAGCCTGGATATACAATCTAATCTCTTAAAACTCTACTGGATGCCTGTGATCTCTGGGCCCTTAAACGTCACTGCACCCCAGGAATGCCACTGTCAAGGAAATAACAGAATGGGCTCAGAAATACTTCCAGTAAGCATTGTCAGTGAACACGATCCACCGTGTCATTCTCCGTTGCCAGCTGATACTCTACAGTGCAAAGAGAAAGCCATTTCTAAGCAAGCTCCACAAGCTCTCAGACATTTTCACTGCGCAAGGGGTCTTTTAAAATGGAGTGTGGCAAAATGGAAGACTGTTTTGTGGTCAGATGAGTCACGATTTAAAGTTATTTTTGGAACACTGGGATGCCATGTCATCTGGACCAGAGAGGATAAGAATAACACAAGTTGATATTAACGCTTTATTCAGAATCCTGCATCACTGATGGTATAGGGCTGCATGAGTGCTTGTGGCATGGGCAGCTTGCATGTCTGAAAAGGCACCATTAATGCAGAGAACAATGTTCAATGTTCAGAACAATGTTCTAGAACAACGTAGGCTCTCATCTAGACCTTGTCTCTTTCAGGGAAGACCCTGCATTTTTTAAAAAGATAATGCCAGACCATTCTGCAGCAATCACATCATACGTAGGAGAAGGATCCGGGTACTGAAATGGCCAGCCTGCAGTCCAGATCTTTCACCTATTGAAAAAATTTGGCGCATCATAAAGAGGAAGAGGCGACAAAGAAGGTCCAAGACGATTGAACAGTTAGAGGCCTGTATTAGCCAGTAATGGGAGAGCATTCCTATTTCTAAACTTGAGAAACCGGTCTCCCCTGTCCCCAGACGTCTGTTGAGTGTTGTAAGAAGGGGGGATGCTACACAGTGGTAAAAATGGCCTTGTCCCAACTTTTTTGGGATTTGTTGATGCCATGAAATTTTGAAACAACATATTTTCCCTTCAAATGATACATTCTCTCAGTTTAAACTTTTGATCTGTGATTTGTGTTCTATTCTGAATAAAAGATTAGAGGTTGGCACCTTCACATAATTGCATTTAGTTTTTATTCACAATTTGTTTAGTGTCCCAACTTTTTTGGAATCCAGTTTGTAAACATGGTCTAAGGCTGAAAAACTTAAATAACATTTATTTCAAAATAATCCAGTCCAGAACCTGTTTTAAAAAGTTTGCCAGAGTGAATTCTAGGGATCAATCAGTCCATAGCAAGAGACATTCTCACATGGAAGATCTTTTACCACCTATTTACATGACATACACAGTATTGGTGCGAAAGTGATGGTAGAAATCATACACAGGCGTGGAATAATTATACAGTGCCTTGCAAAAGTATCCAGACCCCTTGAACTTTTCAACCTTTTGCCACATTTCAGGCTTCAAACATAAAAATATGAAATTGTATATGAAATTTATTGAATATTCTAAACTTTTTTTAGAAATAAAAAACTGAAAAGTGGGAAATGCAATATTATTTGGCCTCCTTGCATTAATACTTTATAGCGGCAAATTTTGCATTTTGATGTCGCTTGGAGTGTGTTTCTATCAGTTTTGTACATTGAGAGACTTTTTTACATTTTTGGCCATTCTTCTTTGCAAAACATTGCTTCATTGAGGTTGGATAGAGAGCAGTTTTCAGCTCTTTCCACAGATTCTCGATTGGATTCAGGTCTGAACTTTGACTTTACCATTCTAACACCTGGATATGTTTATTTGTAAACCATTCCATTGTAGATTTTGCTTCATGTATTGGATCATTGTCTTGTTAGAACATGAATCTCTGTCCCAGTCTCAGGTCTTTTGCAGACTCCAACAGGTTTTCTTAGAGAATGGTCATGAATTTGGCTCCATCCATCTTCCCATCAATTTTAATCATCTTTCCTGTCCCTGCTGAAGAAAAGCAGGCCCAAACCATGATGCTGCTACCACCATGTTTGAAAGTGGGGATGGTGTGTTCTTTTATGCCAAACATAACATTTTGCATTGGGGCCAAAATGTTCGATTTTGGTTTTATCTGACCAGAGCACCTTCTTACACATTTGGTGTGTCTCCAAGGTGGCTTGTGGCAAACTTTAAATGAGACTTTTTATGAATATCGTCGAGAAATGGCTTTCTTCTTGCCACTCTTCCATAAAGGGCAGATTTGTGCAGTGTACGACTGATTGTTTTCCTATGGAAAACCACCTCAGCTGTAGATCTCTGCAGTTTATCCAGAGTGATCTTGGGCCTCTTGGTTGCATCTCTGATCAGTATTCTTTTTGTTTAAGATGACAGTTTAAAGGGATGGCCGGGTCTTGGTAGATTTTCAGTGGTCTGATACTCCTTCTAATATGATCGTTTGCACAGTGCTCTTTGAGATGTTTAAAGCTTGGGAATTTTTTTGTATCCAAATCCATCTTTAAACTTCTCTATTACAGTATCTCAGACCTGCCTAGTGTGTTTCTTATTTTTCATGATAATCTCTGCGCTTTAAACAGAACTCTGAGACTATCACAAAGCAGGTGCATTTATATGGAAACTTGATTACACACAAGTGGATTCTATTGATCATCATAAGTCATTTAGGTCAACACTGGATGATTCAGAGATTCTTACTTAAATTCTGGAGTAAGTTTGCTGCACTAAAAGTAAAGGAGCCGAATAATATTGCTCGCCCCACTCAGTTTTTTATTTCCAATTTTTTTTTTTTTTAAATATTCTATATTTTTTTTTCCACCTGGTGATTGTGTTCCACTTGCTGTTGATTTTTTTTACAAAAAATACAATTTCATATCTTAAAAGTTCAATGGGCCGAATACTTTTGCAAGGCACTTGTTCCTAATCTAATCTGTGTTATAAAAATACACTTTATAGCCCTAAAAGTGGTATGTCTCTATATCAGGTACTAAGTAATTATTATCTTTTGTAATTAATTACTTATTGTAAGATTTATAGATATATAAAACAAACTTTTGTTACTCTTTGTCAAAACTGAAAGAAGTTAGAGTTTCCATTTAAACTCTAATTGATTTTACATTCACTCAGTTTGAAATCTACATAAAGTACATGAAAGGGGAGTGCAGGAAGAAGCTGTCCTAATTATCTAAGGAGATTTGAAGGTTATTAATAAGATAACAGCCACTTGAGTGAAAGATAATTTCCCCTCTGCGTACAGTGTGCATATTACAGCGGTACAGCAAGCATATGGCAGAACATAAAATACATGTGCTTGAACTGAGATGTATCCTTAGGCTCATTGGTATTCTGCATGGAAACAGTCTTGTGTGTCTCAAGTATTCTTGCTCTCTCCCATCACTTTCTCACATTGTCACACCATGTCTTTCGGCTTGTCAATCTTTTTTGTCACACTCTCCCTACTCTTCTCCATCTTTTTTTATGCGCATGTAGGGCAAGCACAGATAAATAAAGAACATATTAAACCATGTGTCATTAAAACAAATTTGCATAATACAAGTTACAAATACAACAAGCACATTATCAATGACTGATAAAACATATATTGTAAATAATACAGCGGGTGAAATAAGTATTGAACCATTTTTCTCAGTAAATATATTTCTAGAGGTGGTACTGACATGAAAATTTCACCAGATGTCGGTAACAACCCAAGTAGTCCATACATACAAAGAAATCAAACCATTAATGTCCAGAAATTAAATTATGTGGAATAGCACAGGGAAAAAGTATTGAACACGTGAGGAAAGGGAGGTGCAAAAAGGCATGGAAAGCCAAGACACCAGCTGAACTCTCTCAGTAATTCGAAAGAAATCCTGCCCCTTGTCAGTGCTAATTAATATCAGCTGGTTCAGTCCCAAATGATGGCCTAGTATCACACAAAAAACATCTCATGATGGGTAAAAGTAAAGAGCTCACTCAAGACCTTCGCAACCTTATTGTTGCAAACCATAATGACGGCATTGGTTACAGAAAGATTTCTACTGAATGTTCCAGTGAGCACTGTTTGGGCCATAATCCAGAAGTGGAAAGAACATCATTTCACCATAAACCGACCACGACCAGGTGCTCCTCGCAAGATTGCTGACAGAGAAGTGAAGAGAATTATCAGAAAAGTTCCAGAAGCCAAGGACCACTTGCGGATAGCTTCAGGAAGACCTGCAATTAGCAGGTACAACTGTTTCAAAGAAAACAATAAATAATGCACTCAACCACCATGGCCTGTATGCACGCTCACCACGCAAGACTCCATTGCTGAAGAAAAAGCATGTTGAAGCTAGTTTAAAGTTTGCTGCACATAATTTGCTGAACATAAACTCTTTGGATGCCATAATACACATCATGTTTGGAGGTCAAATGTCACTGCACATCACCCCAAAGATGCGTCTTAAAGCTGTCATTGCCAAAAAAAAGGCTTTTGTACAAAGTATTTTATAAATTTCAGTAAGCGTGTTCAATACTTTTTCCCTCTGCCATTCCACATAATAACACATAATTTAACTTCTGGACATCTATGATTTGATTTCGTGTTCAATACTTATTTTACCAGCTGTATATCCTTCACTAAAAATTTATTTATAAGTGCTTATAAACGCGTTAAAGTGTAAAGTGTTGTTTATTATTTCTATGAAGGACTTTACATTTATTTACCTTAATGTCTAAAATGACTAATAAAAGATTAAACATGATTTTAGGTGAAATAAATATATACATATTTTTAAAGTAAGAATATCTTAAAATCCAAAAAAATAAAAGTTTATATTATAATGCATTATGTCACTTTGTGTTATAAATCTTTATGTAATTTGGTTATAACACTTTATGCCATTGACTATGAACATCTAAGTACATTAACATAGGCTTATTAGAAAATGTAACAAATCATTATGAATATGTTATAAAAAAAAGAGCTGTATGTTTTAAATTGAATAAATATAGGGACAAAAGTATTTGGACACCTCTTTTATTCCATTCTAGATTGTATGACAGCAAAATTTATAGCATTGATTACATTTTGTTTACTTAGGAAAATGTGACTAACAATAATTTTTAGTTACATTTAAATATTTAAATACCCAGGTTTTTAGTCAAAGCTGGTATTAAGAGTATTAAAGTGTGTGGTCAGTGCACCAGTGCTTCAGACTGCCATTGGGCCCTCGAAGCCTCAGGCTATTCATAGTGTGGGGCCCAAAATTTCAGAAGAAATTTGAATACCAAGGTCATTAGAGAGCTGTGTGTTCTGACCACTAGGCCCCTAAATGCTTTAAATTATAATCAGAATGTTTTTTTGTATGTATATTTAATGATTTCTAAAAGTTTGCTTGATTTTGATGTAAGATTTGCATGTTGTATCTGCTTTTCTTTTGGACATCCCAGTGAAATAAACAGTTTTATTTATACACTAACATTTATAAATATCCATTTTTCTTTTCCACACTAACATTTATAAATACATAAATTACATTATACATTTGTTATTCTACTAATTAACTCTTAGGCAATTTTATAGCCTTCATTACAATCTTCTTCAATTAACTTACTCTAAATCCCACAGTTAATTCCTTTTTTAATCTTATTATCTGCTTGTGTTACCTGTTATTTGTCCAACAATAAAGGTAGACTGATAAGGGATCAGCATGCCTTCATCCCTGCTAATCCTTAGGTTATAATTATGTTTAATTAGAAATGCTCAGCATCTCTCCGAATAAGTCTTTCCATCTGGAAACTATTTTCTGAGTTGGGCGTTAATTTCAACATATTTTGCTGGGAAATGATTTTCCTGAGTGTCCTGTGGTGTGTGTAATGGGATTGACTTACTGAAGATTTGTAGAAGAAGTGTACCATCAGAGCACACACACACATAAAAGCAAAACACTATGAGGGAGGGATCATACTTCATTAAAATACATCAGATATCTCAGGATGTTTTTATGCCAGACGGAACTAGACCACTGTCTCTTTTGGCTTAAACGTAATTGGTTGTTGGACCCCATCTCAAGGGAGAGTCTGCTGTCTTGTCCCGCTGTTCTGATCTCCTGCTGAGTTCTAAAATTGCTCAAATTAACTTATTATTTGCTCGACTGGGCCAATCTGTTTGTGTTTTGTGTGTACTAGTGTTTTTTTTTCTTCTTTTTAATCAAGTCTGGTGGAGTTATCCTGCAAGCAGTAATGTCTGTAAGATTACAAACCTCGGGGTCCAGGAAGCCCCCAGGGTGTGTAGAGAATGTCTTTGTGAGAATGTAGGTAACTGTAAAAGCAAACGGCAAGGTGTGTGGATTTGGGTTGGAGAATTAAGCTGGGGCTGGGATGTGTTGCACAATATGAGCTTTGTGTGTCTGTTGAAGCGACAGGGGAGAATGAGGGTCAGGATTGCAGGTAGTCTTTGGCTGTAATGAATTATATTGATTTTACAGCCACCATTCAACATCTAGTCAGTACAACATTTTCAGTAGAAGTCTATATAAAATTGCTGTGTTCTTCTTTAACAATCCAGATAAATTTCTCGCCTATGTAACCACTTCACTATTTTATTTCTGGCTGAAAAATAGGTAAAGTTTGAAAAGTTGTGATGAGGGCATTATCTGGACAAGTTAACAAGTAATAACCAGAGAAATAAACAGGCTGTACAAAATGAAATCAATTTCAGGTCGGTTCAGTTTTCTCTCAACTGCAGTTTAATTACAGCTCAATTTAAAATGTCTGACGTTCATTTCTATCGCCTGCTTTACAGGATTTCTCCCCATTTAATGTAGTGGCATGGCACGGAAACTACACCCCCTATAAATACAACCTGAAGGACTTCATGGCAATCAATTGTGTGGCATTTGATCATGCAGTAAGTATATACTGTACACGTACAATATACATTACACTGTATGCTGCAATGCAGGAATCTTTATAAATGTCTCCCATTGTCCTTTTAAACATGCATTTAACACAGTTAAAATTTCCTTCAAAATCATCAATAAATATATGAAAAAATATAAAAACGTTTCACATTATGGTTTTACTTTTTTCTATGCAGAGGATAAGTTCATTTATAATTAACTTATTTTAAACAAGAAAAATCAATAGAATGTAAAATTTGACCAGAGCTGTTTGAACTCTGAGCTGGTTTCTGTTTAAGGATAAATAAATGAAATAAAATGGCTATATTTACCATATATAGATAAAAGTATTGGCACATGCATCTCAATTATGGTATTATTAAATGTATGTGCTGTTATTTAATTATATTGGTGTTTAAGATCTAGCTCTGTATTTTGAATACTTGCATGTTTCAAACACGGAAACAGGTTGGGTAAGGACAGTTTCTATTTCAGCGTGGCTAAAACAATCCCATAGTGGAATTGTTGGTTAGTTTTAGTGTATAAATCTGAAAATTTCCCCCACGTGATTATTCAAGTTTTTTTTTTATTCTTATTTCATCCCTGTTAAAAAATATTTGAGATCATCTTGAACAGTGTGAACCAGGCTCTCTGATCAAACGTCACAAATGCACTTGAGCAAAATAAAAAATAAAAAACTGCAATTTCTTGTAGAGAATGAGAAATGTGATCTCATAAAAGCTTCCAGGACACATGCCTTATAAGTAATAATTATAAAGATATTCAAATGACTATGAGAGCCAAACAGATTTAATCATTAGACTTAAACTAAAAATAGTTGTAAATTTAAAATGTAAAGAACGTGGCTTTATAACCCATTGTGACAGAATGTATACCAACTTATTGTAGAGACCAGTATCATCAAACGTTTCAAGTTTTGTGTTAAACCATATTCTTTCATGAAAGTAACAGTATTAAGTGCTTATAACTGTTTATGAAAGCTTATAAGCTTTTTTTTTGCAGGCATTAGGTAAAGGGTTGTTATTTATAACCTCTATGAAGGAGATTTACAATTTTAATGTACATGATGACTAATAGAGGATTATAAATGCTGTTCACAGGTTTTAGGTAAAGTAAAATTATCGTAAGATAATGTAAGATGTAAGAATTTTAATGCAAGAATAAATAAAGTAAGAATGTCCTAAAAATACAATGAATCCAAAGTTTATAATGTCACAATGTCGTGTATTATAAAGCATTTTGTATTTTTTTATAACACTTTATGCTGGTGATTATGCACATCTATGTACATTAACAGAGGTTTATGACAAATGTTATAAAGCTTTTTGAATATGCTACAAAGCTTTATAATTCTGTTAATAATGAATTTTGAATATTGGATTTATGTAAAGTCTTATGTAAGTATTCATTCAAAACCTCCATTTCAGGATCCCTCTATTTTCACGGTGCTTACTGCCAAATCCACACGGCCTGGTGTTGCCATTGCTGACTTTGTCATCTTCCCCCCTCGTTGGGGAGTTGCTGACCACACTTTTCGGCCCCCTTACTACCACAGTGAGTCTGAAATATGTGTACTACTGTTTACAATCTCAGGCGCCACAATGATGAACAATGGTCTTAGGGCTCCATCTGTATGTGCATTAGGAAACTGCATGAGCGAGTTTATGGGCTTGATTAAGGGACATTACGAAGCTAAAGAAGAGGGTTTTCAACCTGGAGGAGCAAGTCTCCATAGCATCATGACCCCACATGGTCCTGATGCTGACTGCTTTGAGAAGAACAGTACAGCTGAACTTAAACCAGAGAGAGTTGCAGAAGGAACCATGGTATGTTCTGCAGACAAAACATTTTAATCCTTCATTTGCATCATCATTTTATTTAATTTCTTCCAAACTCACGTCATACAACATTGAAAATCAAAACTAGCCATCTGAATCCATACAGACAAAAAAAAAAACTTTTTTTATTTATAATTTGATTCTTGAGGCAGCACAGTGGCTCACTCAGCACTGGGAATCCAGGTTTTGATTCCAATCTGGGTAGGACTTCTCCATTTTTTCCCCACAGTCCAAAGACCTGGATTTAAGGTAAATTGGCTGCTCTAAATTGCCCCTTTATAGTCTGTGTGTGAGTGTGTTCCCTGTGATAGATTGGCACCCTGTCCTGAGTGTATCTGCCCAGCGCCCAAAAATGTTCTCGCCTGGTTGGGGAACCTGCCCGCTATCCTAATAGATGATCATGCAGAAGGTAATGAATTAATGTATTTGATCCTTTTTGGACCAAGTAACACAGATTTAGGTATTTTTTCCTTTATTGTCTACCACATGTTTTAAGCATGCATGCAAACAGGTTGGTCATAGATATACAGACTAAGCATAACTTTATGACCAACTATCTAAAATTGTGTTGGTCCAACGTTTGAACCCAGAAGAGTCTGCACTAGACCCCTAAAGGTGTGACATGGTATCTGACACCATATTTGCAGAAGATCCTTTAATTCCTATAAGTTGCCAAGTGATGCCTCCGTGAATCAGACTTGTTTTTCCAGCACACGCCACAGACGCTCACCTTAATTAAGATTGTGGGAACTTTGAGTAAACTGAATTATTCTTGCTTTGTGTCAGATTACATTATCCTGCAAAAAAAGCCATCGGGTCTTGTTTTGATTAATTGTTTAACATGGTCTGCAACAAGTAAATGCATTACACTGCCTCTGCCAGCTTGCCTTCTTCCTATAGTGCATAAAGAGCCCTGTTCCACAAAGCAAGCTTATAAAAGTAGTGCTTGTTTGAATAAGCCGCACCTGAGTTAGCCAAACATCCATAGCAATTTATTGGTTAAAAATGGTGTGGAACCTTATCTTTGTTTCCTAGCCAACAAGACTATGAGGAACACAGCTCATCCAACAGAAACAGTCCATCTTAGCTTAGTGACACCTCTAGCCTGGTGTTAAGAAGGTTTTTTCAAACGTTTATGTTGTTGTAGTTACTGAGCGAGGCCAAGCTCTAGCCTCTTATATTGGGAAATTTAATTTGAGCAAATTAATGATCAAACTAGATGACTTAAGAGAAAACATGTTTTGTCACTTGAGACCAACTTTTGTCCATGACTAGATTTAAAGTGTACAGATTTTTACTCACATTACCAACTGTTTTTACAGAACATGTGGCAGGCATATTTACATCCTACTAAATAGTTTAAAATTCAATAAACTAAAGTTTTTTTTGTCAAATGATAAATGTTTTTTTAATTAGAGGTCATTTGAAATTCAACGTAATTAATGCATGATGTTTTATTAGCAACTTGTACTTGTAAATATATTGAACAAAAATAAAAATAAAAGAAGCAGAACACCAAAACTCTTTACAGAAATACAAATGCTTTGCTATTGTCGTGGCGAGTTTAAAGGTTGTGGTAACAACAGGAGTGGTAGCTCAGTGGTTTCGGCGTTGGACTGTCAATCAGAAATCCCTGGTCCACTAGAATTACCAATGTGGGTCACTTGGATACTTGTAAGCCGCTTTGAATAAAATTGTTTGGTAATTTGTTAAATTACCAAATGTAAATATTGTTAATGAGGGATTTATAGTTGTTGTGGCAACCATTATTTCTAAGGGTGTGAGAACAGCTTTAAAGAAGTATTAAAGTTAAATACTTAACAGGAGGGGTAACAGGATGACAACAAATGGAATTATAATTTGCATAGAAGTTATGGTGTAATGGCATAATTATCCGCAGATTTAAAAAAATATATATAGATTTATATTATATATACACACACACACACACACACACTTTTGTATGTATTTCTTAGCTATTTCTATGTTTTTATTTTTTTGCTACTGGTGTCTGAATTTCCCTAAGGGGATCCTCCAGAAGTGATCTTTAAAGCCTTATCTTATTAATTAAAAATGATAAATTTCATATCTTTGAGTAGCAAAAGCTTTCAGAGATGAAAGTCAAGATTCTTTCTATGTGTATATTCTCAATGTCTGTGAAAGTTCTGATCAGGAACTCAGATTTCACCTGATGAAAACAATAGGACTGAAGGTTTATATTTACATTGTGGAAGGTCCTGTAAACCAAAAATTAAATAAATAAAACCAAGAACCATTAGTATGGAAGATCGATGGTTAGGTTTCAGACACATTTCAATGATGTGGGATTATCATTCTGTGAAAACTCTTCAGAGCTTTCATAAAAACAAAAGTGTTATAAAACTAATAGTGTATGCTTTATTAATTAGAGCTTATCACCATTATATAATTATTAATAATAACATTATGCTTTCTTCTTAGGCCTTCATGTTCGAGTCCTCATTCAGCATGGCTGTCACAAAGTGGGGGCTGCAGACATGTCAGCGTTTGGATAAGAGCTATTACAAATGCTGGGAACCGATCAAGAAACATTTTAACCCAAACTGGAAACCAAGCAGCAAGTAGACCTGTTTATGTTGCTTCAAAAGGCTGGTGTCAGAGAAACAAGATAAAAAAAAATGTATCACCCCATCCAATTATAGCTTCTCTGACAGATAATGCTGACCTGGTGTACATGAAAAATAATGGAATGCGAAATAAAAATATACACCAAATAAATCATCAGTGGGGAAAATATTTTCTTTACAATTAATTTTATTTATAGTTACAGATACAATAAGCTAAATATATCAACTGCAACAAATGCAAATGATCAGTAAGCGAGTTTGTAAGGACGTTTTAAAGTGCCGTCTTTAATCTTCTGCTCCCGCTTGTCCTAAAATGAAAAAAAGTAACATTTAAAAGACATTTTGCAGCTGAGAACACAATACATTTTACACAAAAGACTTTTGTTCTGGGCGACACAGTGGTTAGCACGTTCGCCTCTCAGCGCTGTGGATTCCCGGTTCGAATCTCAACTGGCGTTCCTATGTTCTCCTTGTGTCTGTGTGGGGTTTCTCCGGGTTCTCCGGTTTCCTCCCACAGTCGAAAAACATGGATTCAAGGTAAATTAAATGCTATAAATTGCCCCATATAGTGTGTATCTGTGTGTGGCTGTGTGAATGATTGTGTGCCCAGCGATAGATTGGCACCCGGTCCTGGGTATATCGGCCCAGTGCCCAAGATGTTTTCCCCTGGAGGGGCATGGGGAACCCTACAGTGACCCTTGTAGAGGAATACACAGAAGATAATGGATGGATTTGTTCTATTCTCAATTATTCTGAATGTTAAGTACATTAAAAATGTCAACATTTGGATCGGAAATTGGGTCGATGCAGTCGATCAGCTTTAGGTTCAGAAACACACCTAATGTAGACCAAATGTTTGTGAAAATATGTTTATATTCACTGAGATGCAATTTTTAACTTTAGGAAACACATTGTGTGTAAAATATACTTTAAGAGCGAACCTTTATTGGTAAAGACAAACAAAATGCTTTTACATTTAAGTGCTTTAAGTTATGAAGGAAGGTGTGTATTAGTGACCATCAGGATTTTTAAAATTTTTTTTAAACACAAGCCATCACTAACTCTTGACCACCGAACAACCTTTGCAGCTCAGTGGTGGTGGCAGTAGTATAACCTCCTTCTCCACTGAGCAGCTCAGGAGCCTTTCTGTGCATGTTATATGGTGAAGTCACTGTAGACTATAACTTAAGGCTCGAAGTAAAATGTGTATACATTTGTGTATGTAAGCATTTGTCACTTAGTATTCTGAAACATTTAGTATTGACAAAAAAAAAAATTGCAAATAAAAGCAATAAAATAAGTCAAAATGTGGTTTAATAAAGCAGTAAGGCACGAGAGAGCCTTTTCCCATGATTTTTTCACAATAATGCACTACCTCAAGTGCCTTATTGCTTTAATAAAACGGTTACAAATACATCATAAAAAAAAAAAGATTTGATTCATAAATACATTTATTGAAAACAAAATTATTAAACTGGTCGCCTTCAAGTGGGTTTTTAAAGAAAACCCTGCTAAGTAACAGGGTTCCTGGGTTTTCGGTTTCTCTAACAATCAAAAACTGTTATCTAGTGGCCAAATTACAGATCACAATTTATAATAATAAAAAAAGAATAAAATAAAACAGCCCAAAAATGCTTAGGGCTTTTAGGAAATAGGCTTACTGTATATATTTATCTGTATTTCATTTAAAATAATGTAATGTATTTCACAGAACAATATGAATGTGAAGCGGTAAGAGGTGTGCATTATAGTCAATAATATCACAGCTGGATAAACGACTCAGCCAATCAGATTTAAGGACCGGAACTACCCTTTTTAAGAATTAAATCATTAGTCTAAATGAATATGGCTGCATCATCTTCACTGTTGATTATTTAAACAAAACTTTCCAGTGAATAACTGAATTTGTGTTTACCTATAGCATCAGATTTAGATCAGGGCTTTGATTCGGCTACTTAAAAGCTGTTTGGCATGTTTGGTGTTTTAAGTGTAAAAGTTCAAGAATCATGATGCCAGACTCTGCATCTGACATCAACACTGGAAGCTTGACTAAGTGTACAATCATCAGTTTATTAAAATGTCACTAAGCAGCATGGGACATTTTTCATTTAATGAGTGCCTCTCACCATATAGATGCATTTAGTAGTTCTATACTGTCCTTGATCAGTTTCTATATGCACATTACCAATTCTCTTTACTAACTGTCAGGCCACCCACAGGACCAGCACATTTTAGGATGGCGATCATCTGGATGGTAAGTGACTCTCAAGGTGATGGTTTTCCAGAAGCAATGCTGGAATCTATAATCACCTAAGTAAAACTGTGGAACCGAATAAAATTCAGCTATCAAATTATCCAGCCACCTGCAAGATGTAGGCAGCGGTTACAACGACAAAGGAGCTTCCGTCTCTGTGTTTACATGTAACAGTTGGAGTGATCAGGTTGATTGATGTTTCTAAAACCACCACTTAAATAAAACCTGCTTTGTGGTTTTAGCCTTTAGACAAAAGAAATGTGGAATGGAAGGTATGCAAAGAAACAGATGTAATGTAGCCTAGAAGTCCATCTACATGGTAAGTGGAGAAACTGTACCCAATAAAATGTCCATAAGTGCAAAAGTTAATTTTCAGTAGAGAGATCTCTATTCCTAACCTGCAAATGCTGGCACATGTGTATTATGGAAGAACGGCATTTGAATACTTAGCAAAGTTCTGTCATATCAGTTGTAGGCTACAAATGTAGGCTTGTGGTTAAGGAATCTTAAACTTAAGCAGCCTTGCAACCTGAAGGTCCCCAGTTTGATTCCCATTCACACCAAGTACTATGACTGAAGTGTCCGTGGGCATGGCACCTAACACCAATTGCTCCCTGGGTGCCAACCACTCTGGGCACATGTGCTTACTACACCACTGTGTGTATTATGTGTGTGTCACTGCACAGATGTGTTACATATGGAGGAGAAATTCCTGTGTGTGTAAGCACAGCAGACAAATAAATCACTTTACTTGAGCTCCTTACCAATAACAGCATAGGCTCTGTGTGTGAGTGGACTAGTAAAAAAAGGTTCATACACAATCCTGGCTTCGCAACCAGGACCTAAAGGTTCAGTCCAGATCTAGTTTTAAAATGTCAGATGACTGACAGGATCAACGAAGGACAGGTTTAAGTACAGAAGTTTACATTTGACATTAAAAATGTACACTAAGGCTACTTCAGGCCTATGTTCAAATAATCAGACTACAATTCCAATTGCAAAAAATAGTATATTTTTTTCTAGTAGGCTGAACGAATAAGACATAAATCATTGGTAAAAACAAACGGTCAAATGTAATGTTATGTGAATATGTATTTGAAGAATGTCATGCAGTTCAATCTAACACACATTTAATTTGACAGTAAATGGTAGCAGTCTGTATTACAGGCAGCGCGGTTGGAGGGGGAAAAAAGAAAAAAAAAAAAAAAAAAAAAAAAAAAAAAAAAAAAAAAAAATTGTGGGACTAGCAAAGCTTGTTAACTGAACATGTATATAAACAAAGCAGCCCCATAATAATCACAATAAATCTATAAATTAAAATTCCAATTCACTTGATTAGTGTCCACAACGCCTTTATATTTAAAAGAAAATAAATCTTCATCCAGATTACATTTCAGCACTTTATGGGAATTAATTTGTGTTCTGACTGAAACTAAACGAATGAGGCCTGTGTAACTGATTTATACATACAGAAAACTATGGTACTGGTTATATATTACAAATATTATGTTCTATTAAATCTATTATTGATTAAGCTTAACAATTAATTCACAATGGAGGTGGAGAGGGAAGTGCATTTAAATTTCCACCTACTTTAAGAATTCAGTGTTTGTGCTGACAGAGAATAATACACTATTATAAAATGGGTAGTTCCGATCCTTAAACCTGATTGGCTAAGCCATTTGTCCAGCTGTGACATTATTGACAAAATAATGGGACCTTTGCGTTGTGCATAATAATAACACATCTTTACTGTTATTCATTCACAATAATGCCTGCACTTACTGTTGGTAGTACAAGTCACAGATCCAAAATGTAATAAAATTGATACATCTATTTGCACTTGAGAACGTGTATGTGGTTTAAGTACATGATCCGCCAATTGTAAAAGGGTTAACTTGTTCAGAACATTATTTTTTTAAAGATATTAAGAACCACTTACCCTGTCAGTCTTCAGCACAAAGTACAAAACAAAGAGTGGGACTACACCAACCAAGCCAGCCATAAAAGATGATTTGGGTGTTGGTCTGAAATGATTGTACATCTCTGTACGTGCGTATGTCCATCGTGTTAGTGCTGGGTCTTCCTACAAATCCAAAATCATTAAACAATGTTAGATATTTTAACATAAAAACTGTATTTTGATTATTAATAGTCCAAACTGTATAGGCAAGTGGAGGGGGTGTGACAAAATCTTATTGTAATTAGACCAACACTTATTTAATTCAGTCTTCATACTACAGGTGAAATAAATCAAGAACCTAATCATACATTTGGCACCACCGTATGCTACTAACTTTTTGGGAACAGCTTAGGAAAAGCTCTTTTTCTATTTTATTTCACATAACTGACACGGTGTCCACTAACGCATGGTTAATTGATTTTGATGTGGAAAGACTTAATAGGCCAGCAGAGTCCTGACCTCAGCCCGATCCATCACCCTTAAGGTGAACTAGAATAAAGATTGTGACAACCAAAATTTATAGAACACATCAACTTAAAACAGGATGTTACAAAAGCTCTATTAGGTGTAATAAGTAGATATTCCAATATATGCAACATGGACAAAGACAATGAGTTTGTGTCCAATTATTAAATGAGCTTTGGGAGACGAAGCACTGACGCAAGAAAAAAAAAAAGAAGAAGATTTTGGCTTATCATCAATTTTCCGATTTGCATTTCATTAAATTAGGTCATTTAGAACAGCAGTTCTCAAATGGTAAGTCGTGGACACGTTCTGAGTGAGTCGCAAACAGCATGTAAAAAATAAATACAGAGTTCATATTTCACCAGATTCTGTGTTGATTTTTCCCATGAAAATTGTCTGTGTTTTCCAGTTGCTTTGGATTTCATCAGCATGACCACATTACGTGGACAAGCCTCACACTTTAGCTAAAAAAAAAAGCTTCCAGATCCAGCGGCCCATCAAGAAAAAAGAGCAGAAACACAATCGAGCTAAAGAAGGCAATCATTAAAAAAATACAAGAGTGGCATTGCTGAAGTCGATCATCACCCTTGGAGCAATGGGGGTTAATGTTCTTACTTAAGGAGTGACCTTGGGAACTTCAGTAGATCTGGGAATTTAACCCACAAACCTTCAGATTGACAGCCTTAATTGCTGAACTACCACGGCAAACTTATTTCAAAGGTATTCAGTAAAGTTGAAGTCAGGGCTCTAAACAGGCCACTGAAATTGCTCCAAATCTAAGTAATCATGCTGGGTCAACTTAGATCCCAGTCCAAACCAACACAGTTGCCAACTTAGTCACTTTGCCGCTATATTTACCAACTTTTTAGACCCTCTAAAAACTTTTTTTAAACATGTGAATAGCTATAAATCCTGCGATTTTTTTTGTGTTATTATATACATTTGGAGATCCATGTTCTTCAGTTTCTGTCCATGAGTCCCGCTCCACAACACTCTTGAACTCTCAGATCTGCATTGTTCCACATCCAAATAGCAACTGAACTGCGCATGCCAAAAACTGCCACTGACCCAGCCCTTTAATGACGAAGTGGGATGTAACTATGAATTCATTTATGTTACACAGTCAGTCACCAAACTTGTCCACGGTGAATGCCTCTGTGTAAAAAGCTATACATTTATCAAAATAACTGAAAATGTATTAATGCAATTTATGTAAAAATAAATAATGTAGTGTACAGACATTTAAAAAAGTATCCAAATCATTCAGAGAAGTTGCCTACGGTGTAAAATGACGAATGACTAATAATAACTTTAGTGTATTGCGGGACTCGAGTGTTATTTTGCAAATATCTGCAATGAAAGGTAAGTAATCTGTTAGCGTTAGCAAAACGGCTACCAAGGTCACTCAATAAGCGGAACATTCGGTGATACGTTGTTTTCTAACCACGGCTTGTTTGGAATGTAATTTAATAGTCCTGCACTGTGTTAGTTGATAATCACACATTGTGTGGTCTTAAGTTTAGTTCAAACTGTAACTGCTCCATCAGTTGGTAGCTTCCCCCTCTTACTTACAATCAGCTCTTTCCTCAGCGGGTTGTTCAGCTGAAGCTGGTACTGCCGCTTCAACCGAGCCTTGACTGCAGCCCGCTCCTCCTCAGCGCGGCGAAATTCCGGAGAAAGATTGTAATACTCGGCGGGATCTAATGTTTTTGGCCGCGAGGCCAAAGGTGCCTCCTTGTAATCCGCCATGTTTACGTGCGGTCAGGGAGGAAACAGGGAAAGATTTGATTGGTGTACTGTTTCCTACTTCGCAATAAGAAATGTAGCTACTGGCTGCCCTAAAGCGCAAGCCGCTAAATGACGTCATCGCCTACTTTGCATAATAGTACACTTGCCTATTTAAAGATATATATAATAAAAAAAATTACGTTGTGTTTAAGAAAATGTGCTAAATTTGTTAGGACTACCTCTGAAACCTCTGGAAATCTTCTGATGATTCTTTTTTAGCCTTTGAAATAGGCCGTCACGTCTCTAAATAAATACTAATATTATTTAATATAATACAAATAATACTTTATCATTTTAACGTAAATTATTATAGATAAAATAAAGGCAGTGTTTAATACTGAAAATAAAACAAAGAAATATTCTTTGTTTTATTTTCAGTATTAAACATATATATATATATATATATATATATATCTTTGGATGTTTCGAAATTCTTACTTAAAACGAGATTACGGTCTGTAATGAGCGTTTATGTCCTACTATGTATGTAGTCTCTTTTAAATAGGTAATTAATAACAACACTTTACATTATACCTGTAAAGAGAACTTATAAGCTTTTATACACAGGTATGAGCACTTATAGTTTTTTTTTTATTTTATTTAGAAAAAACACTTGTTAAACACAAACTATATCAGGCTTATCTCACTGGTCTCCCAGTTAAATATATAATTCATAAGGCATTATGGCATGTTCTTGTAACACTGTATGAGTGTGGCTATGTACATCTATGGACATTAACAAAGCATTATTGATACTGTATAAAGCTTCATAAATGTGAACATTATGAATACAGGACTTTTGTGAAGTGTTACCAAACCTTTTAGTTCAGGTAATCATTACTTTAGAGGTCTATCAAATAATCATCGTAAAAGGAAAATAATTGAATTTAATCAACACACACTGTAGTTCAACCTTTTTAGGTACATTCTATTTCAAGCATAATGTATGTTTACCATCATAAATATAAAATAAAAATGAAATTAATTGGAAATTCAATGTTTGTAGAAATATTTTAAGCACTGAGATTTAAATATTGCACAGTAAGTGGCAGTGTTGTCAGTAAAGTAAATATAACATTATATTAAATAACAACAAGAGCCAGAAAAGTCAGTGAATGTGCGAGTTCAGAGTATTGCAGTTGGAAATAAAGTGCCAACTGCACACACACACACACACACACACACACACACACACACACACACACACACACACACACACACACACACACACACACACTTTCAATCTCTGCTTCTGCACACACGTTTGTATCCACTTAGAAAATCATAGCATAGTCTGACTAATTTTTTTACTCTCCAGTACAATAGGTGGCGGTATACACCAAAGAGAGCTAACCCGCCAATAAACTAACAGAAAGAAGAACATTAGACCGTTGAGCGTGGTGGTCGTCATAGCGACAAAACTAAAGGAACGTCACTGAGAAGGTCAGATCAAATTTTTTTCAAACGAAGCACAGGTTAAGTTACAGAACGCTTCTGCAAACTTTCGGAAGACCATTTAACATCCCACTGATCAGGTCGGGTAAGAGAAATGTGTCTTAACTCTAAAATGATAGACTTTTTTACTGAGACAATGTCGGTTTAAATATGTAGGCAGTGTTTGGCAAGCTACCTGTTAAATGTAGTGAGCTAAGCTATTGGTTACTTGACAATAAGAAGCTTTACTACACAAAGCTACCACTCAGAATTATAGCAAGCTAAGTTACACAAATATGGCAAAAGTACCTTGACTACTCAGAAGCTACTTTACATTTCACCAACAAAATATCAGATAAGATATGCCTTTGTCCTTCTTAATTAGCAAAGTAACAAAGTATTGAATATATAATGACTGAATAGTTATTGTAAAAGACAACATATTGCACAGCAATAAAGTATTGCACATAAGATGATTGAAGAGTGATTGCACAAATGTTGTATGCCAGTTTGGTGGGAAGGACAGGGCTGGCCTTCCGAACAATTTTGTCCACAGTTTATTCCCATCTGCATTTGTGATGCTTCTGCCCTGGCAGACCACTCTATAAAACATGGCATGGGTGCCACCACAGTTTCATAAAAGGTCCTATGCAGTGGCCCCTGCACCCCAAATAACCTTAATTGCCTCAGCAGATAAAGTCTGCTTGTCCTTTTTCATAAAATGCAGCAGTGTTACCTGACTAGGCCAGTTTTGTGTTTAAGCGAACACTCACAATAATGCTTTGTCGAGACCCACATTACATTTATTTATTTGTACGTAAATTACATGAATACATTTTTAGTTATTTAGTGAAATGTTACACTTTTTCACATAGAGGCACACACTGTGGTTAAGATAATTGACTGACACTGTAAGATGAATATATTTAGAGCATACAGATACAGCGGCTCCCTCATTAGGAAAGTGGCAGCTTAGGACATGCACAGAATATTTGCAGTCTGTATGTGGAGCGATGCAGGTCTGCTCTGAGCACTTAGAGTGTTGTGGAACGGGGCTCACGGACAGCAACTGATCAACATATGTCTTTCTAAAAGTCTTCAACAACAGAAATAGTCACTAGATTTGTTGCCAGTCACTTTTTGAAAAGCAGGGTCACTAAAGGGTCTGAAGTCACCTAATAAAGCAAAAAAGTCACTAAGTTTACAACAGATCTTATAGTGTCACTACATGCATATGGAGGGCAAACATTTATTTGAATACATGCATTTCACAATCGTGATGCATAAATATTAAAAATAAAACTAATAACAAAACCTATTTTCTATTGACTTAAACATATTTTTAGCATCAACATCATTGACTACGTCGGAACAACAGCCCTAATTCCACAGAGCTAAACATTTAAAAATTATACATTGTGTATATAAAAGGAGATAGGCTTTTTAGATAAAACTTTGCAACTTTACAGTAGCATTTCCACGGATCTCCATCACCTCCAACGCAGCTGTGCAGCACAGCGCTAGAGGGAGCCAGGCAACACTAGGTAGAACCACAAGCTTTATTTAAAACCACACACTTGAAACAGAGGCATCAGTGACTCTGACCCGTTGATATGGGAGGGGAGGGTGTGTGTGTGGGGCGGGGGGTAATGATGCTGCTGGCGGGCAGTGTCGGGTATGTGGGGAGGGTGTACATGGGTCACCAGACTCATGCCCCCGTTTGACGACCGGGACACCAATGAGAGCATCAATAAAACACCCTGCAACCTCCTAAACAACAACACAGAAAGGACACCAGCCACACCAGACACTCACAGCTTTATCAAACAGGTGCACAGACATAGACAGGGGTTGTCCTGGAAAAAGGACACCCTAAACACAAGGCAGGCGTCCCACAATCCTCAGGCATCGCATGCTCCCACACACGTACTTCATGCACCACACGCTCCAACACATGCTCACCCTAAACCTCAGGCACTGCACGCTCCTGCACAGTACACACTGCACGCATTTACCGACCATCAGAAACCTCACGCCCCTGACGCACCTTGACACTGCGTGTGGGTCGGCTCCTGGGTTTGGGTTTAGGAGATGCCGTGGCAACACCAGGTAGCAGAACCAGGAGCTTTATAACCAAAGCCACAGACGAAACAGAGGTATCGGCCAGCCGGGTGACATAAAGCAGAGACGGGGAGACAAACAAACTAAATACACAAAACACCCTGTCAAATGCACCAAACAAACCAATCACAAACAAACAGTTAATTAACTATCATCAGTATCGCCACCGAAAGATTTGGGTTAGCAAAGAAAAAGGTTACTACATACCAGTACTCAAAGTGCCACAAGGCAGAAAAGATTACACAACTACATCAGGAACTTCGACTCTTGAAGAGGCAATTCAAGGGAGCATGCGAGGACAAGAAGTCCGGATTGGCTGAACTTTGAGGATTTTTTAGGAAAAAACTGCTAACCCTCCGGTGAGTAAAGGGGCATAGGAGGCGGGCCAAAGAGAGAGCCAAGAAACGTGCTGCCTTTCTAGCGAACCCTTTTGGGTGTGCCAAACAGCTGCTAGGTCTCACTGATTAATGTTGAGGGGAAGATGTTCTTCAGTATACTTTCCCATTGATTGTTAGGCTACCTCAGAAAGAATCAGTATATTGACACCTCTGTGCAAAAGGGGGGATACCAGGATGCTTAGAACACAGTAAAGTGGTGACACAACTGATCAGAGAGGCCAGAGAAGGGAAAGGAGACCTGGCGGTACTATGGCTGGACCTAGCCAATGCATATGGCTCCATACCTCACAAGTTAGTGGAGGTTGCATTGGAGAGGCACAATGTCCTGTGTTCCATCAAAGTCCTCATTATGGATTATTATAACAGCTTTAAGATGAGGTTCACTTACGGCACAATTACATGAGAGCATCATCGGCTGGAGAAAGGGATCATCACTGGATGCACAATTTCAGTGATGCTAGACAAGTCTGCCTTGCCGAAATGTAGAGGCCCTCAAACCAAGTCTAAAATCCGTCAGCCCCCCCCCCCATCAGGGCATTCATGGATGATTTGACAGAAACAGTGTCAGTTCCTGGATGCAGATAGATCCTCCAAGGCTTGGAGAAAATAACCACCTAGGCTAGGATGCACTTCTAACCCGAAAAATCCAGGTCTCTGGTCCTGAAGGTGATGGACTGATTCCACTTCTCTCTAGGAGGTACCCGCATCCCTCCGAGAAACAGTCACAGAGAAACCTGTGAAGAGCCTACGAAAAACCTTTGATTGCGCTCTAAAGGATACCGCCTCCATCAGGGTAACCAATGTACAACCAGAGAGTTGGCTGGCAACACTAGACAAATCAGGTCGTCCAAGAAAATTCTAGGTGTGGTAATATCAGCATGACATCCTGGCTAGAATACTGTGGCCACTGCTGGTATATGAGTTTTCCATCTTTACTATCAAAGGGTTTGAGAGGAGGATCAACAGACACCTACGGCGTTGTTGGACTTACCTCAAAGCCTGAGCAGCATCGCCCTCTATGGTAATAAGACCAAGCTGATGCTCCCCATCAACAGTCTTACTGAGGAGTTCAGGGTTATTAGAGCAAGGGAAATTATCCATTACAGGGAATTGAAGGACCGAAAAGTATCCCAGGTGGGAAAGGCGGGATCTGGTTCAACGCGAAGTGAGAGCTGGGGTGAAGGAGCAGCGTGCAAGACAGATGGTGGGATCAAGACAACAGGGTGCATGGACTAGATGGGAGGAAGCCATGGAGAGGAAGATCTCGTGGCCGGAGTTGTGGAAGGCAGAACCCTATCACATCAAATTCTTAATTGAGTCAGTCTATGATGTCCTGCCCAGCCCGTCAAACCTTTTCGTTTGGGGCAAGGTCGATACCCCAGCATGTACCTTGTGCCAGGGAAGAATAATTCTGTACCACATCCTCAGTAGCTGCCGTAAAGCACTTGGGGATGGTCGTTATAGCTGGCGCCACAACCTGGTGCTGTAGGTAGTTGCTGAGTACATCAGCACTGCTATTGAACAGAGCAAAAGCTTGAAACCATCAAGGTGGGAACACCCATTCGTGCGAGCTGGAGAACAACTACCCACCCAACTGAAAGTCCAGACAGGCCTCCTGGGAGTAGCAAAGGACTGGCAGCTGAGTGCATCATGGAAACCAGCCTTAGCCCAGACATTGTTCTGGTCTCAGAGTCATCCAAGCAGGTCATTATGTTGGAGATTACAGTGCCCTGGAAGGAGAGAATGGAGAAAGCCAGTGAGCAGAAGAGAGAGAACTACGCTAAGCTGGTGGAGGAGTGTCGCAGACGGGGGTGGCGTGCAAGGTGTTTTCCCTTCGAAGTTGCAGGAAGGGGTTTGGCAGGAAAGTTACTCTGCAGGGCCTACAGCCTCCTGGGCATCACCGGAGCACGCAAGAGGAAAGCTATCAGTGCAGCATACGAGGCTGCAGAGAGAGCCTCACTATGGTTGTGGATCAGCAGGAACAAGCAGTGGGCGACAGCATCTTGGACACAGGCCGGGAACTGATCACTCCCGGTTGATTCTCCTGGGTGAGGGGGTCTGAAGTTGAAAAACCATAAACCCCCATGACCCCAGGTACTATCACTGATGATGTGTCCAAGAATTTGCATCATGAGATGTATGTAATCACCAACTGAACAGTAAATTAAACACAATGTTAACTAAAATGAACAAGCATGTATTTAAAAGATTGGTTTATGAGCTTTGTAAAATCTTTGATGTATCATACATAAACATTTTTTCCTCTTATTGTTAGTCAGGACAGAAGACATGCCACTTCCTGATACTATATATTGTTCTGAACAAATCATCATCCCCCAAGAGCTTCCGGACATCCTCAAACAATTTACCAAAGCTGCTATTAGAACACAGCCCCACGACGTACTGCAATGGGCTGCTGCGTAAGTATTATGGATTATGGTCATGTCTGCAAAACAAACTACCTGTACAATTAATTTATTTAATCTGGAATTTGAATCTGCTATATATATCATTACTATTCTGGACTAAAGACGCTTGATGTTTTTGAGCTTAGAATCATTAGTCGTGGAATAACTGTAATTATACTCCCTAAAAAGGTTTATATTATATTTACTATCAGGATTCTGATTAAATTTCAATACATCCTGGATAACAATAACCCGAAAAAAACATATTCTTTACATTTACAAATCTGTCTGAAATTACATAAAAGGAGAAACAAGTTTTCAGATAAACTTTGGTCAGTTTCTCAAGTGGCCTGCACAACCTCTTCGACCCATGCTCCAACTTCGGGAGCTTTTATAATATTCTATTCTAAGTTAAATAACAGGTTTAGCGCTTCAGGCAAGACTTCATACAAGTTTTGTGGAAGGTTTAAAAAGCATTTGTGAGGTCAGACACTGATACAGAACAAAAGGACTAAAAATTAAATTAAAAAAAAAAGATTAAAAATTACATTTCCGTTCAATCACACAGGTGTTTGATTTTGTTGAGGTACCAAACTGTTTCCACAAAGCATAGAGATGTCCAAAACACATGGCAAAAGGACTAAACCAAATAACATAGTTTATTGACTGAAAGGTTTATTCCAATAATTTTGTAGAAGTAGGACAACTAAGAGATTGGACCCTATTTAAAATAAACATTGAATCCTTGTTAATAACTGTATTTAAAAACGCCCAAATGGTAATATTTATCATTTTTGTTGCGTTTGGCCTTTAATATGGATTATGTTCTTTCAGCTATTTTTCTGCACTATCAAAAGGTGAACCTCTTCCAGTCAAAGAAAGGCTAGAACTCCAAAGACAGGGAGAAGGTGGGGAACTTACACTAGGCCTTCTTAAAGTTCTTCATAAGCAGGTTTGAGTTACAGACATTTTTACACACTGAGTACATACGTACAAGATCTTGATCCAGAAAACATAATTTATGTTCTTTCTTTGTAGCTTTCATTTAAGGAGAAAATAGTTAAAGAAGAGTTGGAACAGAGGTGGACGGATTTGTGTTTACCTGCTGAACAACTGGATATGCTGCTGACAGTCGGAAGCTTCGGTGCAGAGGTCGACTGGTTGCACTTCCTTGCTTTAGGTTGCAGCGCTCTTGGTGGGGTGAGCTGTTAATATTAAAACTGGAAAACTAATATACGCATTAACCAATAAGCTATACCAAAACAAAAAACAAAAAACATTTATTTGGTAATCTTTCTAAATGCCTCATGGTGGCAGTGTTGAATATCAAATATTAACCACAAATTTTCCAACTCAAAAGAAGTTGTATTTAAAAAGTCTTCCTAAACAATTTGAGGCATACATACCCCAAAAGGATGTGACTTTTACCTTAGAAATGGTTCATTTTACCTATATGTTAATAACAATGTTAGTGTGGTGGAGTGTAACAAGACAACTGTATGTTACAAATGTAACATGATACACAATTCATCATCATTATTATTTACACACAGGGTAGGTCAGTTTCTATACATTAGGTACTTTTTTAAAATAAATTTTAAATGTATTTAAAAGCAATATTAAAATTAAGTATATGTAGACTGCTGTATGTATGTATGCTGAATGTAGTTGGCTTAGAATGTCTTAAGTACAGTAATGTTTCTTTTTGTCAGGGGTTTGTGTTCTCCCATAACAAAGTAAATTGACTTCAGGAGCTCTCATTTTCCCGGTAAACTGTCCCTAGGTAAAAGTCAGGCAAATTGGAGAAACTAACTTGCCTTTAGTTGTACGTGCAAGTGAATGTCTTTGTCCCTGTGTCTGATCTGTGATGGGCTGACGACTTGTCCGGTTTGCAAAGTTCTTTTTTTTGATCTGCACACACCCCTGCAATTCCCTCATACCTGACTAGTAAAGCTGTAGGGTGTAAAAAATGTGTCCGCTATCCATTCAGTGTTAGACCCTTAAATACTCTATAATCCATTTTTTAACTATTAAGATTCGTGGAGTGAAGAATTTAATGATGAAGATTTTTATAAAGTTGATCACCTGGTCTTCTTTCAACCATAATTTATAGTCAGTACAATCAGAGAGGTAAAAAAAAATTTTTTTTTGGAACTTAGTACTTCCCCTCAGGCACAAAGAGAAGATGCAGACTCAACACAACTAGGACTTTGTTCGCCCAAACTGGGAATCAAACCCAGAATCTTCTTGCTGAAAGCAGTACATTGATCATTAAGAGAACGTCTCGGGCGCTGGGCAGATACACCCAGGACAGGGCGCCAATCCATCGCTGGGTACACATTCATTCACACA
>JAOUQT010000023.1:754633-766543 GCA_025769995.1 Xyliphius kryptos
CAGTGGTAACATCAGTGGACCTGGGATTTGAACCCCAGCCTCCAGATTGACAGACCAACACCCTAACCACTGAGCTAGCACTACCACTAGAGTGTTGGTGAATAACATTAGGTTGGACTTCAAGCTGTGTTTTTCATTGCCTTAGTAGATCTTTCTAAAATATCATTAACCAGCCAATATTAGTGGCTAAAGCACAGAATTACTAATTAAAATACTTAATGAGAATGATTAGAATGTCTGAATGGTTATGTTTTTTTCAATTTCTTTGTTTGGTTAATTCTGTAAAAGTTAGTGCACATACCCACAACAACAAACCCTAAAATGGACAAGCTGGAATGCTGTGGTGTAGTGCTTATAGAAAGCGTGATATGTAATGAGCTAGTTGAAACCACTGTTAAACAGTACATCACAAAGTCTCATTATCCAAAAGTAAAAGCCTGCAAAACTGCTTCTAATAGCAAACTGGCAAGCCTCTATAAATCCAGGTAAATTCTAGAGCTGGAAGTCTTTTTCCATATAATTTGCATAAGTTCATGCATATTTCATATTTGTGCATAACAACTTTTATCTGTGGTTTCATTTAATTTGAGGACTAAAAATCTAACATTTGTCTTAATAATTTATTCTGTAGTTACACATCTGCAGAGGTTTAAACTGCGTATTAAGCAAATCCTACAGCCAAGAGTTATTTGAGAAGAGCTCTGTGTGCATAGCATGCTCTTGATTAAAAACTCTGTATTACTTCCAAGTGTTGCCATTGTCATAATTTCATAAAGGGCAGTAATTAAAGAGTGCATAGTTTGAGGATATTTACTGCACCTATTTATGGCTACCTTGAACTCTGGAGGCAAGTACGCTTTTGCTACACACACAGCAAACATTCCAGCCAAGATTCCAGACTTACTAAGCTAATTCACAGTGCGAAGGAAAATGAACCAAAAAGCATTTTTTACCAGCATTAAACTGGCAGCGTTAGTGTTTCTGTCGTTTGGGCCCAATTTCACCTTTTTTTTCTATTACTACTTGAAATGGCCAGGGACTATGATGACCTATTCTGCAAATGGTGTTACGTTAATGTATGTGTATTTGGTTGAGTCTTGCTTTTTTATTTTTATTATTTAAATTATTTCATTTATAGAAACTTTATTTAACTAACTGCACCGTTAAAATAGCATTTTGCAAGACTCAGATTACACCTGTCTCTCAAAGAAAATGGTAAATGACATGTTGGTTTATTGCACGTGATGCCCAAAACACACCCATGAATCAGGTTGTCATGTTAGCAGGGATTCGTGGTTGACAGTATGGTTGAAATAGTATATACTTTCTATTAAACTATTTAAAAACATAAATAAATGGGCATATGCTTAAAATGATAAAGAATATGGCACCAATGGTGAATAAAAAAGGTCTGATTCTAATTTATCCCGTAGCCAGGACTCCTGTGCTGTATTGTGGATTTTCTTAAAAAATGACATTAATTAGCATTTCAATTTGGCAGTGTAAGAAAAAAAAATGAAAATAATATGTTATTTTACTAGAAAAGAGTAAATACCTCTTCCTGCAAAGTCAGTGTAGTTGTTAAAGGTACTGGACTAATGATCAAAAGTTTATTGGTTTAAAATGTATCTGTTGAGCCCATGAGCAAAGCCCCTAACACTTTGCTACTTAAAATCTAGCCATCTTTTGATTCTGTAAAAATATTATGTAGCAGAGGAAAAAACGAACTGACCATTTAAAAGGTGAGGGGCTAACCCGAAGATAATAGTCGAAATTAAAGGTAATATAAGTTACCTTAACTTAACTTAACTTAACTTAACTTAACTTAACTTAACTTATATAAGCCTGGACATGCAGCTTGGAGAGATATCGCAGTGGTAACATTAAAAAGCATGTCAGCTAACAGTTTTCAAATAGTTAATAAAGCCCATTCCTGTGCTGAAAAATCCTGTCTCTGAACCTCACCATGTGACAATCTCTGCAAACCTTTTTATGATTTCAGTAAACTGGTTTAATACTTGTCTTTAGCTTAAAGGTAAACATAAACATTATTGGCGGGAAATAATTTTCTTGTTATGACACCAGCAAAATTTCATCATTTATATTTTTGCTCTTAAACCATTTTTCTTAAATCTTTATATAAGTACAAGAAAATGAGATGAGGGCAGCTTTGGAAAAAAAAAAAGGTTTGTATTTTCTATGTATGGCAGTCATTAGCTGTTTGAAAGAGTGTGACGACCTTTCCCAGGCAATCTGAATTTGGATGTTTTACATGAACAAAAGCATGAAGAGGAAAAAGGAGGAGATGGGAGACATGATGGCATGCAGGGTCTGTGGTCAGGCATCCTGCCAGTGCAGACTGCCATTCCCCACGGTGCAAGTGCACCTTATTCATAACCTACATATATCCCTGGCTATTAAGGGTTGGGTCCCTGCCAAGGCAAACTTTTCAAGCACGCCAGGATCTAAAGCCCTTTTTTGATATGTGGTTGAGAAACCGCAGAAGGCTTCACCAAGGTCCACTAAACTCCCATTATTCAGGGGCAGCCTTGGACCCCTCCGGGTCTCATTCATTTCATATGAAGATGTCTGCATCATGGTACTTTATGAACCTTAAACATACTGGGAGATACATGATAAAAAAAAACAGACCTAAGAGTGCAAGAGGATAGGTCATGCGAAAATAAGGATACACTGGGGGCTTGATTGGGATTCTGATATTTCCATGTTCGTGATGTAGCTGATAGAGTTCTCAGCTAGGGTCTGTCATCTGTCCCGGCAAGTGCATTAGGCAGCAGAGACCCTTGCTGTTCTAGATGGAGCCATCCAAATGAAGTTTCTGTCGTCATTTATTTTTTCTTCTTCAGTGCTCAGGAGAGGTCAGAGTCAATTTTAAGAAAGAGCACTCCAATAACCTGTACAAGTGAAGTTAACCATCTTTAAAGGTACACACCCTTGTATGCAGTCTAGCATGCTAAGGAAAGGTCCATTTGACATACGATATACTCATTGCAAAGTGCCAAAATTGGCTGCCTTCACTCCTGAGCATCAGATGCAAAGATGACCAAGATAAAAATGTTATCAGTCTGCTTCTCTCTTGTAGGAACCAAACGCCACTGAGTCACAGCCATTTCACCAAGATGAAATCAACTGAAACAGGGAAATGTGTAACAGAAAATGGAGGAAAGAAAATCTTAATCTGTAATTTTAATAAATTACAACTAAAAATCCACTCAAGTTCTGATAGAATTTGTAAAATTAGAAGTAAGATTGATAGATTTTTAAACCACATTGTGATAATGTATTTAATTTAAATATTTATACATATGGGCATGGGAAAGATAAATGGAAAATAATGAATATTCATACTTATGTTTGCTAAAACCTTTATATGATATAATTAAATGTTTACATATTGCCTTCAACACTTGTTGGTACGAACCTCTGAAAACCTGACAAAAACCTGAAAAAAATTGGGAAATAAAGGTGGATTTAATAAAAGCTTAAACATTGTGTGAAACAATAAACGCTTAACAACCACAACAAAACATGTAATAAGATCCAACACAAAGCATTAATTAAAATTTCGACATGTGAGGAAAATGGAGAGAATTAATACAGAACTATAGGAAACGTGACAGGAAACATAGAAGGCAGAAATTAAAAATAACGACAATTTTTAAAACCAAGACAAACAATTAAAGGACCGTGGACGAAACAAACAAATAAGGAGCTCTAACAATTGCTACATTTACCTTATATTTGAAGGCAAATTATCACTGATGGGCCAGCGGTGTTCAGACGTTTGGTGGTTAATAGACCATTTTTAACAAACTGGAGATTAAATTATTGCATGTTTGCCGGTTCAATTAACTAGCATGTAGCAAAGGTTCCTATGTGTTCAACCAAGAAATATCATGCTTATGCAGTTCATGTTTTTCTATTAAAAGTGGATTGTCATCTGGTTCAAACACATAGAAATCCACCAATATATTAGCCACAAACTGTAAAATTTGGAAGAAAACAATGCTGTGAACATTACAATAATGCGTAAAATATTACATACAGTTAAAAATGATTTTTTTTTGTAAATATTTGCTATTTAGTTTATTTAAAATATTTTTTAGGTACAGTTCTGGTTCGAAAGCTTATTAATGCTTGTATTTCAGATAAACCAGTGCCCTGTATAGAGTCCTGACTTTAACTATAACACACCTTTATTATGTAAACTGGTCATTTGTTTGGAGTCAGGCATCAGTTTCCAAAATATTAAACAATTTATATAGGTCTAATAATACACGTGTCATCAGTATTTGCTGTGGATTTTATTTGGTCAACATTAATTTAGAATTAATTTAGATGCAACCTCAGTTTAACTTAAACAAACAGTTTTCACTATTTCAGGGATTGCAGCAGTTGGAGCTAATGTTTGGGATCAAAATCACAATAATTTAATAATTCCAAAAAAAAAAAAAAAATACAGAAATAAGGCCACAGCTTCACTTAGTTGCTTGGCCCAATATAATAAAGTACGGAAAAGATAAAGAAAAAAATTTAGTATGGTCGTAGGGCGGGGGTTCATCATGCCCATCCAGGGGAAAACATCTCAGGCATAACACATCCATGAAACTGCGCCAATCCAGCGCTGGGCACACACTCACTTACACACACACACATACACACACACACACACACACAACCAGACAATATGAGGCAACTGAGAGTAGGACATTTACCTTGAATATGTGTTTTTGGACTGTGGGACAAGACCAAAGAAGCCGGAAGACACCCATGCGGACATGGGGAGAAAATGGAAACTCCACCCAGCGGTGAGAATAGTAATAGCCAATAGAAAGAAGATATATTACTTGTTGACATTATTACTTATTGGCATTACAAGAGGTTAAGACAAGGCAAAAAATTGTGCCAATGTAAATGTTAATTTGGCTACATAAATTTGGCCCCAAAATCATTTATTTTATTATTTTATTTTTTTTAATATTAAAATATATTAAAATTCATAACATGCTTACAGTATTGTTTGACATGACAATGTTTCAATAGACAGTCATTGGCAGACTGGGCAGAAAGGACTTCTGAATCTTCAATATGAAAATAATGTTACTTTAGAGTCACTAGGTCATTTAGGGGATCATATGTATTATACATGACTTTCTAACCTCAACACAAAATATAATCTAAATCATTTTAGTTTAGTTTACACTCTTGTCTTGAAAAACCAAAGACTTTTACATATTAATACTTTTTTTTTTTAAGTATGTCTGTTTTTTTATGTAAAACTGTAAATAATAAGTCACGAACATTAATCATGATGGCTGTTATTATTTCACAACTATTAAATAAAAGCGTACATAGTACTCTTGATGGATCACATGCATATAAACTGATTAAATGTTGGGGTACATGTACAGTATATTTGTCACCCTAGTGTAAAGTATTGATATCAGGTTTTGTCTCATTTTCTGTCTAATACTTCTAAAAATAATAATAATAATAAGTAAAAAGGATAAACTGTAATGTCAATTAGACTAAATGGACAATGTAATCGTAATTAATTAAATTTTGCTAAATTTCCTTCTGGATCAATAAAGTATATTTTCCATCCGTCCGTTCCTCCCTCCCTCCCACCCTCCATCCATCCATTCATTCATTTTAATTTTCTCCCCATGACAATATGAGATTTCTGTGTGTGCTTTCTCCAAAAACATGGATTCAAGGTAAATTGGCTGCTCCTTAATGCCCCTAATAGTGTATGTGTGCCCAGTGATTAAATGGTGCTCTGTCTAAAGTGTATCTGCCCAGTACCGGAACCATTCTACCCTTGCATTGGGAAATTTTTGTGACCCCAGTGTAGAATTAAGCATAGGATGATGAGATTCTGTTTTCCCAGTCATGCCAGAAATCATGTGAAATAATTTCTACAAATTTTTTCACATCCTAAATGAAATATTAATTCAAAAGGTCTGGGAATATGATATTCAGCGAGCTTGTATAAGTGGTAAAGTAGATATTCTCTCATGAAATTGCATACAGTAAATAAAAAATAATAATCTTAGTGTAATAGTCACCAAATATCAATACCAATATCACCAAATTGTGAAATCATTCTGTTCTGAATTGCTGTATATGGTTGTTCCTTCCTTGATGTGTTTCTAGGTTAATATGTGATAGTGCCCCAAACATATTTTGGAGTGCAATTAAACCTGGCTACAGCAAAAACTGTGTTGTTAATAAAAGGATTTGTGGACATAGGTTTATAATCAGCTCCAAACTATTAACAATTAACACATGGACAGGGTGAGTGGCAGTGAAGAATATTTTACCTCCATGGAGATGTTTTCTTCTGCTGTGTCTATTTCAATATTTTTATATGTCCACTGAAACACCTGCAGGCACAAAGTCAGACAGACTGTGACCACAGATCCTGTAGCAATAGGTGTGAAACTCTCATTGTAAGATTTTAGTCATAAGGAGACTTTATTGGTGCTAACTTTCAGAGATGCACATCATTTTATTTTCACACAGTCACAGTGGATGATTTTGTGTTTAATTTAATGAGGTATGGAAGCAAGGGACATAATTGCATTTGTAAATAAAAGATAGCTATTTGCTGTTGTTATGTGGACAGGTCATTATTAACACCTTAGATCCCTACGAGCAAGTCTGGTTTTCATCCCACACCTTGATTTGTGTTGCAATGAATAAACCAAAGGTAGTTAATGGACTGAGGAAATAATCTTTCCCATAACAATATGTGTTGAGAAAATCTAGCACAATACAATCATAAAATCTTTGTATGATGAATGTTAAGACTTTTATTATACTGCAACTGCAGTTTTCTTGCAACAGATTATTTACCATGGCCATAAATTGCCTTTGTAGTTGTAATCAAAATATGTCATTATTACAGATAAACACTTTAAATATGTGGGCTCTCTGGATTCTAAAATGAGCTGTGACATCTGCTTCCAAATTTTTTTTTTTTTTTTCTTTTTTTGGCTAAATGCTTTGCAGTAAACATTTTGTGCTTATTCACTATTGTTCAAATAGCACCTTTCAGTTTTAGTGAATACTTACATCAGCGTCATCAGGCAGCCATCAGGAGCTCATGACCTCACGTGACACCCTCATTTTGTCATTCACCACATGGAGATTACATTGCCAGTGATAGCACTCTGTATGCTAATGCAAGTAGAATAGGTTTCACACAGGGATGAAACAATGGATAGTAATGGCCTTATGAAAAGCCGTTTAAAAAACTTTAAGTGCTGCAAAACCATCTTTCATAAATATACAATTAACCACACTTTGCCCTCTGTAAATAACTTTGAAATAAATTAGACAAATTGGACATAAAACATGCATTTTTAAATCTTCAAGTAAGCATGCAAGCTTGTTGCTTTGAAGTTTAAACTCACTACACAGATTTACCAACTTCTAAATAATAAATACAGATTTGATCCAAATGATCTTGCTTTTTAACCTATAAACGCCAAAGCAATCACTAACTCATCACTAATTCCCCCACTTCCCAAATATTTGCAAGACTTAAACTTGGCATCATGATTCCCTTTTATGTCCTTAGAAAAACAAAGTACTTTTTATTCCCTATGTTGGATGGTTTGTTCAAAATTACCATCAAATGGAAGACCCTGCCAGAGACACATCGTGGTCTTCCTGAGTACCGACAAGGCTGGAACTTGACTCGATCATTCCATGTCCTTGGAAAAAAAACTCCGCTGTCAAGGTGCTGGTTTCCCTTTAGTTCCTAGATTTAATAAAGTTGCTGCTGGTGAAAGAGCATTCTCACACAAGGCTTCTCAACTTTGGAATAGCCTTCCAATTACTGTTCGTGATTCTGAATTATTATCAATCTTTAATTGTGGATTAACAACTCATCTGTTTACATTTGCGTTCAAGATGTTTCCTGTAACTAAAGGTGTAGATCTTAGGTTTGGCTGTGTTGGGTTGGTGGCCGGGGGTAGTCTCTGCTGGCATTTCACCTCTTCACCCAGCTCTTATTAGTGGAGGGCGTGGCGCTGAAATAATGCTATTCCGGGAAGCCTTCTCGACTTAGAAGTGTCTGCAGTATCTGCCCCTTTTAGTTCTGCTGCTGTAGTCAGTTATGCCAGAGTCACATGCTGCACTGTTTGTCAATAATACATCATATATTAAATAATTACTGTGCTTTATTACCTCAAACTGCATTTCTTGGATGTTTTTCTGATGTGTCGTCTTGAGATGTCCCTATATTCTTGTTAATGGCACTGCAGATACAATTTTCAACTGACTATATAAATGAACTACTTGAACTTAAACTTAAAACTATATGAACATCTGGGTGTATTTTGAAAATACTTTTAGTACTCTCCAGTATTCATAATGTATTATTAACACATTTATAAAGCTGTAAAAAGCATTTAGAATGCTTTATAACACTTTGTTAATGTCTATAGATGTACATAACCACACTTAAAAAGTTTTATAAGAACATGCCATAAGGTTTTATAACACAAAGTGGCATCATGCATTATAAATTATATATTTTAACAGTTTATCAACTTATCTTGGAGGCCAGTAATATAAACTCTTATAATGTTTGTGTTTAACTGAAAACTGAGAATGATTTTACAAGTACTCATAACATTATATAAAGGCTTATAACCTTTTTAACACAGGCATAAAGTAAAGTGTAGTCTTAAATTAACTCTTTGAAAGAGACTGCAGACATAGGAGTGCATAATGAATTTTCTCAGCAGACTTTAGGTAAAGTGTAATCATCTTGTTTTAAGTGAGAATGACAAAACAAAAGCAAAAAAAAAGTGTCATGATATTGTATGTAATTATGAACATCTATGTACATTAGCAAATGCTAATGACAAATGTTAAAAGAAATGATAAATACTTCATAACGTTTATAAATGCACTTATAGTGCAATATGAATACCGGATTCAAAAAAAGTGTTACCATTATTTTTTGTTCCAGTTAAATCAATAAGTTCAATGTACAGTCATTTTGTGAGAGCAGTTTAAAGATTTCCGTCGCCATCTGTCTGTCCGCCCGTCCGTCTGTCCAACCATCCATCCATTATCTTCCATTTATTCCTCCGCTAGGGTCGTTTTGGGGTTCCCCATGCCCATCCAGTGGAGAACGTCAAGGGCGCAGGGCAGATACACCAAGGACAGGGCGGCAATCGATTGCTTGGCACACACTCATTCACACAAACTCACAAACTATATGGGACAATTTAGAGAATTCAGTTTTATCTGGAATCCATGTTTTTGGACTGTGGTAGGAAACCTACGTGGACACGGGGAGGACATGTAAACTCCACCCAGATGGGGATTTGAACCTGAGAGGAGAACATGCTAACCACAATGCCACAATGCCGCACCAGTTTAAAGACAGATTTAAAAAATATTTTGAATTAACACTTTTTTGTGTAAAATAAGGTACAGTATATGAAGACAGAAACTTATGGTTTAATTGCACCCACAACTGATCTGATATCACAAGTAAATTAGTGCTCTGTGTTTGCAATCCCATTCGGTCAAGTCTAACAAGCACATACAGGCTAAGATAGATTTCTTCATATTTATCACAGTGATAATGAATCTGTCCTACTCTGAGCCCCCATTAAGCACAAAATTGAATTTTATGATTTTATTAATGCAAAGGATGGGACACTCGCAGATTTCCGGACTCATCCGCTCTGAATGGGCTCGAGGGAGATTTCCGTATTCAGACTGAATCTTTCAAGGTTGAATAAAAGAAATAGTGGTGGGTCCCCGAGCGAAGGAAGTGATGATCACGTTCACCTTCAAACTCCTCTTTGATGTGGCAGAGTCAATTTTTAATCAGGCTGCATCAGGCTGGGCTTCATTTCTCCTTACAAAGTCCTATTACTCGGCCACTTTCTGCAAGGAGGTGATAAGGACAATGCTCTCCTTCTCCTGTTCATAGAGCCCCACATATGATGAGTCCCATCGGAGAGGCTTGATAAAAAAAAGGGAGCAGGGAGGGAAGAAAGGTCATCTCTCTTCTAGGATTAACCTCTTCCTGCCCAAATCTGCAGTTTGGGTCTGTGACTTAGAATGGGAAAGGGTTCATTTAAATAAATAAACTTGCATACACAAACACACACAGTCCCGTAATGTTTAGGCTTCCACAAAGCACGTAATGTTGGGGGGTGATGACTGTGTGTATGGTGGTGTGTTGGTGATGTACAGGTATAAGGGATGCCCGTCAAATCTTCTCTGGGCCCGAACTCGATGGGGTGCGGTGTTGCCCAGTGTTATGGTTTATTTTGCATGCTGTGTTGTTAATTACAGGCTGATTAGGAAAAGAGTGTACAACAATAAATATTCAAAATATAAATTAAATAAGTTAAGAACTTTATGTACATTTAAGTTATTTACCAGCTGTGGTATCCTAAAAAGTTGGAGTGGGTTTACAAATTGCTATTTAAATTGCATGTGTCTGATGACTGAAAAAAAGTCAAGTTAAACAACATTAATAATATAATTTATATAAAATACTGACAGAAAATATTCATCACAATTTTGTAATCTATGAAATCTAATATTAAAGAATAAACAGTTTTATCAACAAATTTCATTTTTCAAGTCTAAATAGACAACAGCACCCTCTAAGGTCACAGAATCTGTTGGTCATAGTGTTACAGTTGTGTTTGGAGAAGTGAAGACCAGGGGAGCTTTTAATTATTATTGTTAGATTTAGTTATGATTTTGCATAACAGACCTGTTTATTGGTAATTTATGGAAACACGAAACAAATTGTTTCCATACGGGATAAAAGATTTTTTTGCTAAATACAGGAAGATTCCGTAATTTATGGGATGGGTGGCAACCCTAGGTACAGGTGAATAAGATGCAGCAGGGCTGATGAATATTTTTTAAAACCTCTTTGACATTGCTGAAAGTAATGATGGAGAATCATACAATGGCTACAACAAAGTAATTGCTAAAGCAATGCTGTGTCTGATCTACTTGCATTGGCACAACACACTGTAAATTATCACCACTACATTAGTTTCACTGCAATGTCAATGCCCTGCAAGTTTTTTTTTTTTTTTTTGTTCTCTAGCCTTGAAGATTGTGGTAGTGCAGTTTTTAACCTGTAGTTTTGCCAAGAGTTTTGTTAATTTTCTGTTAACTGTGCTGGGTGTAAATCATCATGTATAAAGTGCCTTACTTTGCTGTGTATCTGCGAATCTAGAGATCTGCAGCTGCAGATGTTCCATGCTGCTTCAGCAGCTAAGCAACAGGCCCCTCGGGCAGTGCTCATTTCGGGCAACTACAAGGAAGGACAGGTATTTTACCAATTTTTTAGCATGCTTAATGTGGTTGGTCATAACCAGGTCAGCAGCACCAACTTTTTTTCTTTTTTTGTCTCTTTTTATTTTTTTGTGTGGGCCCCTAAGGTAAACATCTGCGTATGGGCACAGAGGTAAGAGTGGTGTGCCACCTCTTACGCTCTTCCATCAATGGAGTCTTCAAAAAGGAAAGGTGAGTGTGCAAAAAGGATTTTAATAAACATGAAACACTGTGCAAAATCAAACACACACCGGCAAACAGATGTGATGATAATGATGATCCAGTGGTTTACAAGGAAAAAAGCAGGCATGAATAAAAACAGGTAGACGTGATGGGCATACACAGAAGACATCAATGAACTAGAACTACTGACTAATTAAACCAAAAATCAAAAAGATGATACCTTCACCTGAGGTATGGTTTGGGTGAAAGCGGTCTCATGATCATCCGAGGTGTTGTAAAATGCTATGTATGTAACCAGCCTTGTAACCTAAAGGTCGCCGGTTCGATTCCCAGTCCCACCAAGTACTATGGCTGAAGTGCCCTTGAGCA